>OMLM01010777.1:17063-39442 GCA_900302695.1 Helostoma temminkii
TTAGCATGATTATGCTGACTAATGAGCAACATTAGATGATTGTCATGAGATGAAAATAGTGGTGTGAAAAACATCGTGTGTGTGTGTGTGTGTGTGTGTGTGTGTGTGTGTGTGAGTGTGAGAGAGAGTGAGAGAATGTGTTGCCAAACAGTTTCAGATTTCAAGCAAAACATTTTACACATTTTAAATGAAAACTGTACTTACGTATGAATAATAATGCACACATGATGTTCTATTTGTGGAACTTTGGGTTTGGGTTACATCAGATGTAAGATTGCAGGATGTAGGTTGCAAGTTCATATTGCATTCATAATGGTCATAATGCTTTTAGGACCTGCAGAGCAGCCTCCCTGCTGAACAGAGCTGCCACTACATACCTCATGGTGGGGAATGGATGTTGTATTTATGGTGTCTACACTCATAACGTACAGAAAAGTTACAGTAGACACAATATTGTTTTCATCATTCAGTTCAGTTAAGTTTTTTGAGCAAGCACAAGGTGACAAAAGTAACACACAAAAGTACACATATTTGTTGTCCAACATGGGCATGTGTTCCAGTGGCTCTAAAGACTACTAAGTTTGGAAACAAAGTGACTCTTAATTCAATAAGAGTCACAGCTATATACTGCATATAATATACAGTCACAGCACCTACAGGGAGGTGAAGGGTCAAATCCTGCTTCAGAAAGGTTTTAAATATATTTTTTAACCAACACTGCCGTTGTCTGGTGTAACAGAATACTGCATCTTACTGAGGAAATAGGAACCATCATGCGAACCGTGTGTTTCTCCTCGGAAAGTAATTGGTGATGGTAAAATCTAAACGGGGTTTGTGTTTTCGATTGCGATTCAACTGCGGTTAACAATTTGGAAGCTGAATTACCAAAACTTAAATTAGACATCGACTTTAGCTTATAACAAGTGTAGGAATTTGTGATACTTGGTTCAAGCGTGTCTCCTGTGTTGTCACTGCCACTTAACATCATGTCGTGTTAACTTTTTCATGTGAAGTTACGCCTCATAGCGTTTGTCTGGTTGCGCTTGTTACCACACTGAAGAGAGTTATTCACTAGTCTGTAAGTAAATATTGGTAATATAATGTTACAGCTCAGTCAGTGGCTTGTAAAAAGTAGCCGCTCGGTATGATAAAAACTATATTTAACAACGGTTGAGAAAAGTCGACGTGGGTTTATCTGACTTGATAGCATCAGTTTAATCTGAGTAAAACATGGGCCCGTCGTAAAAACACGTATTTCTCTCTGTTTAGGTGGAAAACATGAGTAAAGATTCCAGAATGAGGGCAGCAGTAAACCAGAAGCTGACAGAGATGGGTGAACGAGAGAGGTAAGAAATTCAAAAGCGTCTTTTTTTAAAGAAGTTCATGAAGTTGATAACTTTAAAGATGTGTTGGTGTTACTGCCCCAGTCTGTCATGTTACTGTCGTGACTACCTGATCAGTTGTATAGCTGTAAGTTGACACAGCCAGTGTTAAACTATTCTGCACAAGAGTTGATTCATTTAAACATAAACATAACCTACACTGATCAGACATAACTTTATGACCACTTGTACAATGTAATGTAATTCAATACAGCAGCTCAGCCTTGAATTCTACATTTACAAAGTTAAAATTCTTCAGTTTTTTAAGTTGAAACTGTCAGAAATGTGATAATTCTACTACATCTGCATTATTAAGGTCATTGTGGGCAGTTCATTTAATGTGAATTCACTTTTACAAGGTTATAATTTCTTAGTATTTGTTGAAATTGTCAGAAAGGAGATCATTTTACTATGTGTTGATTATTGAGGCCATAGTGGGCGGTGGAGTCATACTGGAGAACATTTTATCAACAGTAATGTCTGTGACGATTCTTATTCATCCAGGTGAAGTTATCTGGATGATGAGTTCAAGAAGCTTCATGTATGAGTAGTGAAACATTTGGGCCCAACAAAAAGAAGTCCAGTTGCTTTGACTCAACCTCAAAATACATCAACAGGTCACCGAAAGATTGTGACTGTGTCTTATCAGTTTAGAAATACTGTGTTTGTGACTTTACTGAAGATCATCAAAACAGGAAATTCCAGACAGAATATAAGGAAAAAGAAACCTTCAAACAGTATGAAGAATTTACAGTGTATGTATGTTCTCATTGCATTTTACTAACAGGCTGAAAGAGCTATTGAGAGCTAAGCTCACTGAATGTGGATGGAAGGACGAGATGAAAGCTCACTGCAAAGGTAAACACCACCAAACTGTTGTTAGAATGCAAAGTAGATACTCACAGATTTACTGTTAGTGCCTCATTGGCGGACTAAAGGTCAGCAAAACTTGTGCTTTTTTTAGTTTTTAATACTTGCATTTTCATCTCTTGTAAATGGGAATTGTCATTAAGGAAACATTTGCGCTTTCAAATGCTAGAACAGCTTCTCAACACCTATCTTTCCTGTATTACTATTATAGAGTGGCCTTGAATTGTTAGAGCACAAAGAGCACAAAATAAAAATAAATGGATAAATAATGAAAACTAATCATTTCTGATGTATGACAGTGAATCAACATGCACAAAACATGATTCTAAAGCAGAAGCTTTACATTTTAAAATTTTTAGCATTTATTATTTACATCTGTGAGTGTCCTAGTGTCACATGTCAAATCGTCTCCTGTGAACATGGCCTGTTGTGCCATGTGTCCACTGTGTGAACTGACATCACATTAATAGACATGTTTTTCTGTTCAGTCATGGATGTATCAGCATCACTGAAAAACACAGAGTGATAATACAGACATTTCTTATCACTAATGAGGTAGCTAACTGAGGTCACTTATTTATCTCAGTCATCAACAGCTAACATGATGATGCAAAATAGGGTTATATTAAAAGATGTGGAAATTTTATTAATATCCTTCAGTTAAAGAAAAAACTGACAAAAGTAATAATAAATAAAAAATTTACTGAAAATTAACTAATAAAAATCAGACGTTGCTTTTGAATTGTGGTTCAACAAAAGCATTTAAAAAAACAAACTAATGAAACTCCTGGATAAAAATGATGGTACCCTTAACTTGATATTTTGACCTGCTACTGAGACCAAGCTTTCTGGCACTGGGCAGCACTTTACACTCCAAAATACCTTAATAGTCTTGAGATTTCATTGTACCCTGCACAGATTCAAGACACCCTGTGCCAGTTTAAGAAAAGCAGCCCCAGAACATAACCAAGCCTCCTTGATGTTTCACAGTAGGTAGTGTTCTTTTCTTTGTGTGCTTCATTTTTGTATCTGTGAACATAGAGCTGATGTGACTTGCCAGAAAGTTCCATTTTGTCACATCTGTCCAAAGGACATTCTCCCAGAAGCTTTGTGGCTTGTCAATATGCATTTTGGCAGTGGAGTCCTCCTCTTCTTCCATTAGGTCCACTTTAGCTCAAACAGTGACTGATGGTGCGATCTGACGCTGATGTACCTTGACCTTGAAGATCACCTGTAATCTCTTTGAAAGTTGTTCTAGTTACCATTTGCTTTATCCGTCTCTTGAACTTGTCATCAATGTTTTTCTTGCAGCCTTGGCTTCAGTCCTGTGAACATCAAGTTGTTTGGAGATGATCTTATAGCCTTTAACTTTAACATGTTTGTCGATAATTTTCTTTTTAATCTCCTGAGAACTCTCTCCTTAGCTTTCTGTGGTCCATGTTCAGTGTGGTACACACCATTATACCAAACAATTACAGAACACGCTTTAATTTAACACGTTCAAATGGACAAATTATTTTCTGTTCTAGAGGTATCATAATTTTTTTGTCTAGGCCAGTTTCATTTGTCTTTTTTATGCTTCTATTGAACCACAATTCAAAAGCAATGTCTGATTTTATTACGTTCATCAGTTTCACATTATTTCAGTGACCATTGTGAGTTTGTGTAGCTCTTTTTTTAACAGAAATGTAAATGTAAATTCATCCAGCAAATCTAAATCTCTAAAATGCAAGAGCACAGGCACGACCACATTACTCATATACCTAATTCTCTCCACTGGCTTCCAGTTCATTATAGGATTGTTTTTTAGGTTTTACTGCTTTGGGTCAGCTTCTCCCTGTCTTCCTGAGCTCTAGGGCACTGAGGTCAACTGACCAGGTGCTCTTGATGGTTCTGAGGTCCATATTGAATCGTTTGTGGTATCAGCCTCTATGGAACAGTTTAACCCTCCATAATAATCTATGTTTAGTTTCTTGTGCTTTGTTCCCTTGTTGTACAGCACTTTGGTCAACTTCTTTTGTTTTTAAATGTGTTTAAAATAATAATGTATTAATTATCGGAACCACTGACAAGACAGTTTTGCAGAGCTACTTTATTGTCTTTTTGTTATTGATCTGTTCTTTAGTTTTTCTGTGTCAATATTTGAAGTATGATTTCTAAACATTGTTAAACTACACACATTTGCAGAAGTAATCAAAGAAAAAGGCTTGGACCACGTCACTGTGGAGGACCTGGTGGTAGAGATCACTCCCAAAGGAAGAGGTACTTCACGTTAAATTTTATATTTTAATAAAATTAATATGTTACTGATAAACACATTTACATTTAAATTATAACTGACTTAAGTGTTTCTCACTGAAAGACAGAAAGATTCTCCATCAAGAGTTAATTTGCTTTAGTAATAGAAGACAGAGATGTAATTTACTCCACCACATTAGGAGGTGATGAAATTACAAACACATAGTTTACTACTATAGAAAGCACATTTTCTACAGTAGTAAACAATGTGTTTTGTAAATGCTTTTGGAATGATGACATGGATGTCTTTTTCTCTTGCAGCCTTGGTGCCAGACAGTGTAAAGAAAGAGCTTCTCCAAAGAATAAGAGCCTTCTTAGCTCAGAATGCCACATAATTGATTATTGATTGATTTTAACAATTTCCTCTCTATATGAGTATTATATAGAATTAGTTGATTTATCTAAATTTTGGAATTTTCAGTGACATATAGTACTGACACACATCTCACTATTTGGATATGTTTTTGACTAATCCTGTAACTATAAATATTGCAGTTATCTTGCACTTTTAGCTGTGCTTTGTACAGTCTATGAAAAATAAAGTTTTCAGTTTTTTGGACTGGAGTGTCATTTCAACAAATCTTGTCAGGATGATTTCTGTGTTATTGGTTGCTGGGTCACTTGTTACCAGTTATTTGCTGTATGCAGTTTAGGAGGAGCAGTATAATGCATTGTAAGTAGTATTGTTTTTTATTGGGCAATTATTTAAAAAGTGGTATTCCTAGCATGCATAGTTGTATGTAGGGGGTCATATCAAACACAATAATACTTAAAGCATTTTTTATGTGATAGAAAAGTGTAATTTGGCGATCTTAATGATCTAGCGATGCAGTCATGTATGATGACATTTCTGTTCCCTAGCTCGCACAAAAGCAACAGCTAAATGTCTGAGAACCACAGCAGTGTGTCAGTATGGAAGTTAACTTGCATAACTGCAACTTTATTATTGAAGTCGAAGAAGCTATACTGCTCAGAAAATACTCATTACAAGTAAAACCCCTACATCAAAATATGAATTAATTGAAAGTACTGGACCCCAACTCCAAATTGTTCTCCTGCCAAAACCTCCTGTCTTGCCATGTGTTTTTTTTTTCTAGTTCCTCCAGTAGTTGCTACCCAAATATACTGAAAGCATCAAAAGTAAAAGTACTCAAAAGCATGGAAAAATTCTTGCTGTTTTACATTAGTATGTTTTACTGCATTAAGTGTAAATATTCTAATTAATCTTAAATGGTGGGAAACGACCACTGTTTGCAGTAAGTGATGTTCTCTCTCCTGCTAAACCAGAGACACTAATGCAGTCAATGCAGAACATAAAGAACAAAATATGTTATCCTTGGTTATGTCATTAAAGTTCTTTTCCACTGCACTCCTCCTCTACATGATTCCAACTGTATGGCAGCTTCACACCTGGTCCTTTAGAGATGGAAACAGGAGAAAAAGTGTGACATATGAGAAAACGATCCAAAATAGTGGACAGGAAAAACATGATCTGCCACAGTCACATGAATCACACCCAGCTGGTGCTGTGAATGATCATGGTTCTTTGATTAAACATGCTTACATCCAAAGACTCATGATCCTGTAATGACAAGCCCGGTGTTGCTTTTACATCCTAGAATAACAAAACGTTCCCAGAAGAGGGGAGAGAAGGGGCTGGTGAGAAGGAGATCATGAAAAAAATAAACAGGAGTGACCCTCTTCTCGGGGAGAGGTGGATGCACCAGGGGAAAACTTAGCTTCATAGCATGTAGTGCGTGAAATGAACAACTGTACACACACGTGTGTAAAAAAACACACACTGTGATAAAACAGAAAAGCGCTGTAGGCTGTGAGCTCCCCACAATGTCGTGATTGTCTTGCGTGTTTTTTGTCTGTGTGTCTGTGTGTCTGTAGCTCCAGATCATGTCAGTAAAGGAAGCATTATTACTTTGTTTGCCTTTATCCATCCACATGCTCAACCACGTTCTTTTGTTTTGCTGAAAAGTCTCTATAGCTACGCACGCATAATTCCTAACTGGTCATGGATTACATTTGGAGAGGCCATGAACCCATAACAACGCAGCCCTCGGCACGAGCAGCGCATTAGTGGGTAGTGAGTGAGTCTGAGCTGGTCACCCACGCAAGACACAGAGTGTGTTTTCTTAGCCGAAAGACCTGCTGTGACATCAGCCCAGGTGACAACATGCTGATATACAGTGCTGCTGTGGACGCCAAATGTAATGCACAGCTCCAGCCCAGCACACACGCGCTCCTTTAATGGCCTACATCAATCCCCATGTTATCAGCAGATCTCCCTGGGCCCCTGCAAATACAGTAAAGGGGGTTCTGCCCACTGTAGTGAGCTGCAAACCGCCACTGGATAGAATTACCAGTGATGCAATTTATTATCATACAGATTTTTATTTACTTTCGCACTTTCTGTTCTCAGCTTTTCTCCATCACTCAGTACCTGTGCAGCTCTGCTGAGGAGTTGTACAGTAACCAGATGATTCTGCACATCATAAAAAGAGCTAGAAAAGTAAGAGCTGTGCAAATAAAAGACAAACATGATTTTAAAAATCCTGTGCTATACACTGGCACGGGGTTTGTACATCTTGGATGTAAGGTGGAGAGATTTAAATTAAGCTGTAAGACCTGTATTTGTAAAAAAAAGAATTAGTGCATCTTATCGGGAAGCCTCTGAATTATTATCAATCAGCATGGTTTGACACAGGCTTTTATTTTCATGCAGGATGCTCTTTCTGCTGCAATTCTCCCCAATTAAGGGCTGGGCGTGAGACCCAAAGTGCTCTGCCTTGTGCAAAGTGCCAAGGATTTTAGGGACATTTTGGGGGTTCAGTGTCTTGTCCAGCCCTTCAACCCTCTACCAATGCCACTGCCGACCCCTATATTAAGCAGATTCTGAATGAATGAGTGCCCTTATTCTACAAAACCAATATGTCAGAGCAGTATCTATTGACATTTAGAAGGAAAAGACAAACATACATGTCTCCTTTTGCTATTGTGTGTGTGTGTGTGTGTGTGCTTGGTAAGTGTGTGCAGAAATGTTCACCACCCCTGGATTCAGATCACTGCAGTATGATAGCAGCTGTGTCAATAGGCAAAGAAGCCAAAATTGTGGTCCTGTATTCTGAGTCCCATAGGTGCTCCGTGGTGCTCTCTCTTGTAAAATTGGCAACATCCAAAGACCATAAACACTTCTCTTACTGTACAAACAACTGAAACAGGGTGGAAGCAGATGACAGAAACATGTTCATATTATAAACAAATGTTGGGAAATGATGACGTTATAGCACACTACCTCTAGTGTGATCACAGTACACCTGCTCCAGCAGATAATAGTTTAAGAGGTGTCCAAGGAGCCATGGCGATAGAACACAGAAAGATACATCTCTTGTTTTTACAATAGTATATTTGACATTTTAATTTATAGGACAGAGCTATAGGTTTTAATGTCTCATATAATTCCCTATCTTTTTTCATAATGGAAAGGGCAATGACATTGCATAAGCAGACAAAGGGTCAAAGAGGGTGTTTCAAAGCAAAAAAAGGGGGCCATGTGTTCTTACAAATTCCCAAGACCCGGTGTGCCGTTGGCCCTCTTTACTGTCAACATGTGTGAATGCCATGCTCGATAAATTTCTCTTTGAATTCCCTCACTAGAATTTATGAGACGTGCAACATGGGGTTGCAGCTCTTTTGAAGCCTACACACTTGCAGGACTATGTGCCGTTTACATTCTCATTTTGAGGCAGATATATGGAGAAGTTGGCACGTAGCATCCTGCAGCGTAAAGACTTTTAAATGTATTTACACTCAGTTGTGTCACCTGGGAACTGTTTTCTACACACTAATGAGGCTGAGGAGCAAGTTTCATTCTGTTATTCCTGGCATGGATGCACCAGTTGCAGGCATACCACTCACGCTCCATCCCCCCCCTCACTTTTCCCTCTCAGTAGCCCAGTGCAAATAATAAATAAGAGGAAATACATCATCCCTTTTTCAATTTGAGTGCCAAGAGTGGGTCTGCCAAAGTTAACACAAAGCAATCTTAGGTAATGATCAGCAAATGTGTATAAAGTTTCATAGAGCATGACTTCACATAATTCTTGTTTAGATCATGTTTGCTGGCTGGCTCTCAACTGTGATGCCGCTGCACTAGAAACCATGGATTTGCAAACACGGCTTCTCTCCCAAAGCTTGTTTGTATCACGATTAAAAGCAGCACTTCTGTTTTATAAGTTGCTGTAACTGATTTGATACAGTGTAACGCCGTGGCAAGGATTAGCTACCAGTCATAAAGTGTGGAATTTTAACAGAGGCTATGACATGCTCATTCATTCTGCAGATAACGTGTCAGATTTTCCATTCATTTACACACATCGGTGGCACAGATACCAAACATTTCATCATGCCTCAGCTGATGAACATTATTTGCTCAATGCAGAAATATCACTTAGTTGCTTTAGTGCTCTACCTACAGCACAGCCAGTGTGCAGTTTGCAGATGAAGAGCCGGGGGGTCTCTATGTAACAACACAAGGGGAAAAGGCGAAACACAATCCAGACATTGTTTACCCCATTTCTGATGTAAAGGCCACTTACTGTCGTGTCCAATGCCTAACCCTTAATTTGCTGCCCTAGCCTTTGAAGTGTGTGCATATTTCTGTCTCCTGACACTAGCTTTCCTCTCTCTCTCTCTCTCTCTCCCTCTCTCTCTCTTTCCTCTGAACCCCAGCAGTTGATATTGCAACTGGATAGGCCATGTTTCCATGTAGGGGCTCTGTTTAGGCCTGGTCTGATGATAGAAAACACAAGTGGGGAATGGGAAAAGGAGTGCTGGGCTCACAGATCCACAGAGAGGCCCCAGCCCCAGCCCCGGGCCCAGACAACGCTGCAGGGGATTAGAGCACACCCTGGCAGCAGAATGGTTTCACTTAAGAATTTCAGTAATCACTTTTAGGAGTGTAATATATAGCTGACCTTCGGCAGCGCCACACGACCCCCCGCTCCCCCAGTCATTTGATCAAAGGAAGCGGCAGTGGCTGTGCAAACAGGCGCTATCAGTGGACTCCAATGGATTTACTGCCTGCTTTTTCTCTCTTGTCTCCCCAGAGTCGTGTGCTGATACACACAGAAACCCAGTTTCATCTTACAGAACCTATTTTTCCTCCCAGTACTAATTTACGGGCCAGATCATGACTCGAGGGATCTTAAAGGTGGAGGGAGTAGAGGAGGGGGAGGTTCAGGAGGCCTCGGGGAGGGGGAGAGAGTGGAGGTGGGAGCAGCCCGGGGCCCTTATCCACTGCCTGCTGACTGAACTGAGCAGAGAAGTTCTCATCATCATGGGAAAAGCCCAGTAGGTGCTCTGTTCTCAGCTGGAGCAGCCAAACACTGTGGCTTGTGCTCCGGCAACAATAACAGCAGCCAGAAAGGGACAGAGGGTTGGCCCAGTAGGGTTTATATACTGCCTTAAATCACCGGAGGCTCTGACAAAGAAGTGGGTAGAGAGGATGTGGGCATCAAAACAACTATTAACAGTTCAATACCTTGTTGTGAACCGACATGTGTACAAGTCTCTGTTATCTAACAATTTGTATACCAGCTCATACTGACCAAATGTGGCATTTACACTGAACTATTCCTATTCCTTTAAGGGACATAAAACAACATTTCCATCAATTTTAAACGTGCAATTATTGTAAACATCCCTCAATGAAAAACAGACTATCAGAAAACAATGTCAACATGTTGACCTTTATGCTTGTAGAGGGAAATATCTTTCAGCTGGTTAAATTCCCACTAATTTGTTATTTGTGACTCAGGCATTCTGGTCTAATTTCATGCTCTTGTTAAAATGTTTTTTGCAGTACTCATTGGGCTCATGCTAAAATGGTTGTTTGTTTTGTCTCTGTTTCATTTAGAGAGAAAACTGGAAAAAAATTGATTATCTGTTGTGTTTACCTTTGAGAATGAATGCCAGGAAAAGCTACATGATGCTGTGGTTTTCAGAGCAGCAAGTACCATTTGTAACCAGTTGAGGGTGTCAAAGATCAGATGACAGGAGAATATATGCACCTAGCAACAGGAGATAAAGTATATCATTTAAAAGGGTAGCTACTTTGTAAACTTGTCATATAAAATATATGTTATTTAACTTGCAATTTTGGTAATAAATATTGGGAATATGCTAGTAAGTGTGAGTGAATGATTTTATTCCTGATTAAGTTTAGAAGGAATCTAATACTAATAATAAAATAGTCATTTTGGCTTTCACATCAAGGAGTGTTTATGTGACTCAGCTGATGACAATGCATGCCGTGTCATTAAATAACCACAGGAAATCCTGTGCTTTTATGAGCTTCTTAGACAAGCTTGGGTTGGGAGAAAAAAAAAAGAAAAATGTTTCCTGATTCACGCTTGTGAGAACAACTCACCACATGTTCTCTCCATCCCAGAAACAACAGGGAAGGACCCAAACAAAAGCTACCACGCCAAGGCCCTAAACATTGGACTTTAGTCTGACTTTCATCTCCAGGGATCACTGCAGGTCAGCCTGGCACTGTGGAATGCTCTAATGACTCCACATTATAAGAGGACAGGGTTACCCAGCTCCTTGAAGTACAAATTTAGACTCAGCTGAATCAAGTGTAGTAGTCATGTAACCCCTGAAAAAGTGATGAAGAGGAAGTGGAGGTGTGAGACTTTATTCCTTTAATATTCTTACATTCCCTCCATCAGCTGATAAGCTTCCTTATTTGGAGAATAAAGCAATAAAGCAATAAAGTACCAGCAATAAATGCTCAGTGGACGTGTCAGTATTTTATGGGCAGAGTGATAAGTCTGAAACTTGAGTGGCTGCCATATCATTACCGTAGCAAATCAAGTAATTTTGATGCTGATTAGTGTTGAGTCAGTTACAGTAAGAAATATTACCTTCACAATTCGATGCAAAGAACTCTGCCCAGTGTGTTATAGCGCAATTACTTTATTATCATAAGTTGAGAGCCAGCTACATTAAAATGCGGTCAACATTTCCTTGGGAAAACACCGACAACTATGTTGACCCTCATGATTACTGCTAATTTTGTGGAGTGGTGTTCAACTTGCTGGGTGGTGATTAACAACATGCCTATTTTAATAAGCATCAAGCTGTTCTATCCATTCCATGTGGCTCTGTATGTTGTAATTGTTATCATCTTGGATACGCATGCTTTTGGCGAGTGGATTGTACATACAGATACAAACAAGCGAGCAAGCTGGGTTGTGTGTGCAATGGCATATTGTGAGTGTGCAAATCAGGTGAGGCTCATGTGGCTGGCCTGGCCTTGCTCCCTGCGACCCAGCAGGGCTCAGCCACCAGCTGCCTAGCACCCACAACACATTCCTGCTTTATTCCCAAGCTTGCCCCCCTCTACTACACCACTCAGGACAAAATCTATACCAGCTGCAACATTATTAACTAAATGGTATCCTTACACATGTTTTAATAAGGTACTATGAAAAGTTAGCCAAATCAGTTGTGTAAAATGTATATGCAGGCAGGAACATGTGTGCACACAGAAACTAATTCAGACACACACACACACACACAGTAGTTTGCATGTACTTACCATGTACAGAAGCTGCCGCAAAGCTGTAAAGCACTTGCTTTTATTTTTTTGGCCTAAGGATGGCGATGTAGGTCAATTGATCTGTCTGTGGGTCGAACGAAAATATATCAACAACTATTGGATTTATCGCCATGAAATTGAAATTTTTTACAGGCAGCCAGTGTTATCATCAGGTAAAATGTTACGTTTTTGTTGTTGTTGTTTTTACTTTGTTTTGAGTCCAAATAACTGCAAAGGTAAATACTTTATATTCCCACTGACAAGCTAGACTACAGTGGTTAACATGGTAAACTTTATACTAGTGTTATCATTGTTACGATGTTGGCTTTAGCATTTAGCTTGAAGCACCGCTATATTCTCATTGTACAGTTAAAACTGCAGTTGTGAGCAGCTAAGTGGATAACCGTTCATGTCAGTCTTCAGTTTATATTAAGGCAGTCGATATGTCCCTATCTGTGAAAAAATACAGACATGTTAACAACCCCTGCACTTACATGGAATTTAACTAATTACACTTAAGTATTGCTATAATGCTTTATTCCTGAAATAGTTATGTTCTTACTATTGCAAATTACTGTTGCAAATCTCATGTTCCATGAGACTACAGGTTAAGGAAAGCTGCACATTTGAACCACGCACAAGGCCAATGAGCGATTCAGTCCAAATGCAAAAGTTATTTCTGACTCAATGTTGACAATCACACAAAAAATCACATTATAAAGTCACATTATGATGAAGCATAGTGAGGTTGAAGTGGAGCTGTAGTGGTTGTACAAACCACTACCACTGTTCAATTGGTAATAAATACACAGAACAACAAAAATGTGTTAATCATCCTATTTATTACCACAAAGTTTCCACTGGGCCTAAGCACCTTGGGATAATAAAGCAAACTCAAGGGCAAAACTGCAATATAACTTACATTAAAATTTTTTTTGTTTATACTCACAAGTGGAGTTTGACCATAAGTATTGCTATTCTACATGAAAGTGTGTGAATTTGTATCAAAAAATCCTGCTCTGCTCCTCCCGCTCTGTAATAGTTACGTTACCTGAATCTACATTGTAGCATATATCAAATTTATACATTTTCATCATTACACACACAAATCACCCCAAAGGCCTTCTCTGTACAGCCATAAACACACACAGCACTATTTGCATACAAAGACACAGCACCTAAAAATGACCACATTCACTACAAAGTACAGACATGCACACACTTCCCTTCAGACTGCCGTCACAGCACTCCAAGCACAGCTGTCAAAACGCACAACCTTTCAACACAACAACAGTGATATGTGCTTTGGGGGGCCAAAGTCAGTTTAGCTAACACATTTAAGCAACTTAGATGCTCTGGATGGAACTCACAGGTTGATTCCACATTCCTTGCATCACTTTCCTTTTTTCCCCTTTCACTCCATTCTGTCACTGATGTTATTCACCACCCTCCTTTGTAATACTCTCTCTTTCCTCCCCTCTCTCTACCTCCCTATTGCTCCAGGCACGGTCCACTGTTGTCTCACATCAGCTCTCATAACAGGTCCGGGAAGACCTCCCTCAACCTCACGCCTCACGTGTGAGTCCACACATCCGAGAGGAGTAATAACACTGAAATCCTCCAAATCAGGTCATGTCAAATTAAGTGAGGTAATTCGGGAGCCCACCCAAGTCTCCAAAGGGGTCAACTGAAAGCTGCTCAAGGCCAGATTTACATGTCAAAATACATTTGATGATTTAGACTAACATCACAAAATAGGACTGAATCTCAGTCTCTAAGGAGATGCTGGAGATCTGACCTGTTTATGAGAAGTCAGGTGTGGACATGGGTGAGAAATCCTGCTGGCACAAAGAAACTGGCAAATCAAAATTTTAGCCTCAGTTGCAGCAAGAAAGTGCTTCTCGGTTGAACTGCCTGCCATAATGTTTTCTCTTCCAAATTCTTGGCAAGAAGAAGAAATTAAGGACTAAGAAGTTTACATTTATTTTAAACGCTTATGTCGCTTTTGGACACCACGTTCATATGTTTCCTGCTGTTGATTTAAATCTGCTGTAGCTGAAATGCAGCTTACAGCATACAGCTGAATAAATGCCACCTTAGCAGACCTCCTGTGCACCTCTTCACTGTCCTTTTCCTGGAAAGATAGCATTTGGGAATCCGTTCTGCAGCCAAGTAGATTTTATCTCTGTGCTTACACATAGATGTGTTGGACACTGATAAGGATTAAACCTTGTTTGTACTTATGAACAATGAATTGGCAACTCTATCAAGAATCCAGAGTAGTTCACACTACCTGGTGAATTATTGCCAGTTTGTGACTGAATAGAGTGTGTAGGGTCCAGGCTGAGTCACAGCAGGTCTGAGATAGTGTATAGCATTCTAGGATTTGTGCAGGGATGCTCCTGGAGTTGGTAAATAATAATTATGAGGAAGTTGTTCTATAAGTAAAAAGGATTCAATTTGAGCTGTAAATACTGTAGAGTCTAGTGTGTGAGGTTCGTGAATTAAAAGGGAATACACAACCCGATTTCACTGATTACTCTGTCAAACAACAATTACATTCTTAAAGCTGTATTCTATGTAAAATAAAAACAAAACACACTGAGATTAATATGCTTTAGGAAGGTGCAACAGAGCCCCTTTTGTCCAAATACTCCAAAAATACCCCAGTAAGCTACACTATGTGTACACTATAAACACAGTAGTTTTGTTGTTGTTTGTTTGTTTGTTTTTGTCAGTTCTATAGTACCTACAGCCAGAAATAATCAGTTTATATTCAAATATTCAATTAATATGAAAAAAGATCCTAACAAAAGCTATTTTGCCAAAACCTACAGTGCCCGTGCTGCTATGCCCAGGTATGTTTAAACATTACACGCAAATGAACAGAGAAATGGACTAAGATTTTTGGTTTCAGAAAAATATGAAATAACATTGGGCTTTTTAATTAATGTTATGCTTTACATTTCCCCAAAAGCCCCAAAAAGTCTGCAGTTTGATGGTGGACAGAAAGCATGTACTGGGCTTATACTGTAAGAGCACTGGTGCCACTCGAAACCAGTTTGATGAGAGCAGTAAGACTAAAACCAATACAATAAGCTCACACTAAAATACAGATTGGCTGAACTAAGGGGAACTGCAGATTTGGTGATGCCTCTCTCTGTGGTGTAACTATGAGCAAAAATTTTATATTTCTTTGTCTTTCTATTGTCATTGTTACACGCTTTCTTCATTGTTTCTGAAAAGTTCAATTCAGGCCATTCAGTGTTCAGAGAAACCACTTTCACCTTCGTTGTATAAAAATGATTACAAGCTGATATGCATGATCAAGTTAAATTTTACAGCACCATTTGCTCCTGTAGATACAGTAGCAACAACATTCTTTTTATCCTCAATCCACCCACATGGTCAACACTGTAAAAAAATATAAATAATAATAAGCACATCTCAAACTCATCTGCATGCTCCATCTGAGCTGATGTATACAGGTCCTCAGCAGCCAAATGAGATGCCAAGCGCTTCTCAAGTACAAGGAAATGGTGCGGTTTCACAATTCCTAGATTAGGACTGAAATCTGCAGTTCCCCCCACCACTTTAAGTGGCTGTGGTGCACACACAAACCCGCCGAGACCATAGAAACATACACAGTGGTTTAGTGTTGGGCTCTGGCCAAGATAAATGACTGCTTCAGGTGAAAACAAACTGTTGGCCCAGAAGATTCTTTTTTTTTTCCATTTGCAAGTTTTGGGGCCACTTTTCTTGTGTGTCAACTGTTCTTACACACATATGCTCCACTTTGGCTTCTCCACCCTTTAATACTCTTTGGGCTTGTGAATTATTCAAAATGAGGTATTAAAGATGAAATGGTGCTCTGCAGACACAACTGCTTCGCATATGTTGAGGACTAAAGGTGCAACAGCCCTTTTCAACTCCATTACAGCAGATATGCAGATATTTGTGACATCAGGTTTAGAAAATAGGTGGATAGAGGATATGTGCTGTAGCATGATCGTGACATGAAGACGTCATTTTTTTACATTATAATCCATGACACACACAACAAACACACTCAAGGTTATTCTTTGACTTTACAATTGCTGACTATACACAGACCTGCAATAAATTACAGATAGGGAGTTTTATGTCTGCTGTGTCATTGGGTCATTTACCTGTATGTAGCTTCATAATCATGTTTGTGTTTATGAGCCATAATAACTGTGGTGCACAAGAGGAAGGTTCATACGAATCTAGTAACTGGCATTACTGCACCAGAACAGCAGAACAAGAGACCGAAATGTTTGTGAGAATATACAATATTATAAATATTCTATTAGATACTTTCACCTCTTTAATATTTAAATTAGTGTACCTTTTAGTCAACTTGTCGGATATGTATGTATACAAACAAAGGCACAACCTGATTAACAATATGAAAACATCACCTGAGCAGTCACCTGAGTCCTATCTGAAAGTTTTGAATGATCACCTGAGTTCCACCTGAGGGTAATGGGAAAAGCCCATAGAGGCCTTGAATGGCTTCAATTAAGAGAACAATTGTTTTAGTCACACAATTATGAGCTCAGGGGGACTAAATGCAAAAGGCCCTGAAGGAGCACAGCTAAAGATCTTTGGCATCCCATTCAATGTGTTCTGCCCACCCCCCACTGCTCATTACTGGGACCACCAACTGGGAGCAATATTACTGAAATGAGCAACAGCAGCACAGTGCTGCAACAGCAACCACTGATTGTACCAAAGGGAGTGGATTGTTACAGAAATGAGCAAGATAAACTTTAAGTGACGAGAAATGACTCATCAGGATGTTCAGTTTTATCATCCAACAGCTGCTAAGAGTCCAAAGTACAACATTTGCCATTAAAAGTGGTGCTGCAGAAGTATAAAGTGACATAAAACTATTGCCGGTGCCTTATATTATTGATAATGTTGCCATGAAGCAGGTATTATGTTGTAGTACTGCGTCTGTGCATGGTAGCATTTGCACAATACCAATTATCACTAAACACAAAGTATAGCCCGAGCTAATTTTACAAGTATGTGTCACAAACCAAACTACTTGACAAATTCAAATGTTGATTGCGTGCTACATGGCAAGTCAAGAGGATCACCATTGTCATTAAAATCCTTCCTGTGGAGGTCATGGACACATTAAACAGACACTAACAATGGCTCTGTAATGATGTGGGCTGTTTTATGTTTTGTTCTCCTTCAGTAATCTCCACCACAGATCATGACAACATAGCTCACAGTTAACAGAGCTGAGTTGACTGAAGGATTGATCGTCTTCTCCCTCCAGCTATAAAATGTTGGTCTCAATCAAACTCCAGTTTGTCCTATTACCATTATTCGCATGCTCTACAAATTACCTGAATTTTAATAACGGTATTCTGTGATTATTTTATTTTTGGCCCTCTTGTAAATAATACAAACATCACACTCATAAAGATGCCTTGTAATATAATCTTGCAACACTTTAAATGACAGATTCAGGTGAAAATAATGGAACCATTGCTCAGAAGAATGACTTGAAAAAGAGGGATCTGCAGTGAGGTTACTCCGTTATTCAGCATTATACTGAGCTCATGGAAAAGCCCCAGATGAATGGTCTAATAATCTTGTAAGATATCGGTATGTATACAGTTTGTGAAGAACTTAGCTATTCCATTAATCATCTGATGTACTGTATATTTGTGAAATCCTTTTCACATGCCAGAGGAAATTTCAGGACCGCAACTCATTCTGACATTCCATAGGCCTCTCCTCCTGCTTCTCTCGCCTGTTCACTGAGAGCAACGCTTAGTGATATAGATGCAAATAAATATAGGTTTCATAAATAAGTTCTCACCGGTCAACAGGATCTAAATGGGTTGATAAAATCCTCAGCCATGCATCTTGGGTACACTATTTAGATTTGTAACTCACACTTCCACTGGACTGGGGCTTTGCTTTGGCAACAGGGTTTTTCCTTGGAGAGGAATGAATGTGCAAATGTGTTACAGGTGGGATTCATTAAACTGAGACCTGGCACACTGGTACTCGCGCTGCACAATTACCACGTTACAAATGCAGGGAGCAGAGAAATGCTAAAATACAGCTACTCTGTAAATGAGCATGTACACTCAAAAAATAATGGAAATGTGGAAAAAACATGTTGTGCATGTAAAGACGCACTGATCCACACTCTGCATCCACAGCTGAGATTTAAAAGGCTGCTTTTATTGCTCTCAGATGGGCTCTTCAAAATAAAACGACCTATTAATGGAACAGTTTGTGCCCATGTTATTTCACAGAGAATGAAGAAAAACTTCAGCCTCCACTTCGCTCACCCGACCAATCAGACAAAGCTTTAAGATGTCAGCGCTCCATATTTTTGGCATAAATAAACAATCCTTTAACATGTGTTCCCAGCCTCATAATGAGTAGTTTATAACTCTTCCAGCTTATTCTCATCATCTAAGCAGTGGTGTTAATTTTGATGAATAATGTATCTGGTGAATTGCTTCAGTTCAGTGAGCTGTGGTAACATCACAGAGCATTCTTACACATTATACATTCCTCACCCTCATTCTTCAAGTTGCAAAGAGGCCATCGAAGAACTAAAGGCATTTAGAGATGCTGAATATGTAAGAGCAAAGGAGAAACTGAAGGTGTTCAACAGATTCTAATCACTGATGACTACTACAATGTGTGGAATTCGTTTGCAGTGTTGAATGCAATCAGGCCTCAGGTCTTACTGCACTAATGGGAAGTGGCTTGCATAGTTGTGTGCTTATTGATTTGATTTGAGGGGTATTTCAAACTTTCTCTTGTAAGCTCTCAGACGAGCAGCTGTTTTTTGTCTATCCACATGCACACTTGTGCACTCGCTGTTGTGTGTGTACATATAGGTGCAGTCAGAGACCTTAGCATGCACAAACGGATGCATGAATAATGCATTCAAGTGACTTTATATTTTGAAAAATATTAACGTGTTTCTTTCACAAATGAAAAGTTTAATTTATTATTGTAAGCAGAAGGCCAATGTTTGCATGTTTGCCACGTTAGCTAACTTTGGGTAGACACAGCCTTATAACAAGTAATTTGGGGTTGGTAGTGCAGTCATCCATGAACCTCAGGGTCAGTGGTTTGATTCCTGGTTACTTGTTGTCACATGTTGAGGTTTGTCGGAGAACAGACCAATACCTAGTTTTAGTACCATTAACCAGATCAAAGGAATCAATAAATATTATTTATCTCTGACTTATTACTTTTTATTTCTCTTAACAGTACACACTAACTGTTAGCATTAGTGTTACCCTGTGTTACTAAATAAGAGGAGTCACAAAGCCAGCAAAGTGACTGAGCAATACTATAGCAACAATAAGACCAGATTGTACTGAATAGAGTAAGAAAGCCTTTTATTGCATCAGCTCCAAAAAAGAAGTTATTGTGACATCACAGCCTGTAAAAGAATTTCCAAAACTAATGATTTTTTGGGTATTAAAATAAACTGATAATCCTTTATAAACATTGGTATTTAGTAGTTAAATAGTATTAAAGCAGTTTAGATTGTGAATATTATTATCACATACAGACACAATAACACCCACTCAGACACAGACTCACATTTCATACAAGAAATGCAGGTCTCTCTCTCATTGGACAGCTGTGTGTCAATCACAGCCATCCACTCTTCACACCTGGTGATCAGAGCAGGGTGCATTCAAGTGACCTGCTTCCCAGAGTCCACAGCTAGATAATTATTTCCAGTTGCAATTAGAATAACCACATTTTTTTTTCTGTGAGCAGAGGGGATCAGCAAATATCCTTTCCCCTCGTTTTTGCTTTTCTGACACGCTTGTATAAATACCCTCCACCTGGTCATGGGAGTGCCTTTAGGGGAGCTATCAAAGCATTCATAAAAATCAAGATGTATGTGACATCCAGTGGATTTCCCCAGCTTTGCACACGGCAGGCTAACTCAGGAGGTCCAGAGCCGGGATAAAGTTTCTCCTCTCTTCCTCCCTGACTAGCGGCTGATGTCTGATTAACTGTGATGGGCTTTTTTACGCCCTGCACATGTTGTTCCGCTGCTCAGTCCTCACTTCATTGTCTTCCCAGCATGGTCCTTCTCTGGCCTCTTGCTGCTGCTGTTGCTGGACTTCTCACCTCTAATGCACATTTAGGATCCAAAACCTGACCTGAAAATATTTTTCTACTTCTGTACGTCACGCTTTGTTCTTAAATAACTCTCTTTCTGCAATGTTACTCTTCCTCCCATGCTTTGTCAAGGCCTGCACTCCTGTATGTAGATCAGAAAATTAGGAGCATGACAGCGAACGACTATATCTGCATATCTGAATATATCTGCACATCCATCAGCATTACCGAGTGCCTTGGCTTGCCTGTAAAACATTTATAACACAGGGGCTGATGACATGCACACTCATATCTGGTGATCAGAAACTCTGGGAAGGTGGCCATCATGGAGGGCCGACTGCCTCCCGTGTGTTTGACCCTGTGAAGGCCGATTGTTCTGTCTGAAAACTGTTCGCAGAACAAAGTGGTAATGCTGCATCAAAAAGAAACAGATATATGGCAGAAACAGTTGGTTGTGGTGTCTAGATGGAAACATATAAGTCTCCATTATGCTATTATGTTACATATGTGATTGTATGATTAGGAAATATCTGTTGTAAATGAGTCGTGTGTGCAGCTTTGTGTCATCTTAGCTAAATCATACACTTTGGCAAAAAAGATGCAAGTTTCTATCTCAAGCTGGATTCATGCTGCTTTTAATTTGACCTTGTGTTGCAGAGACAGTCACAGACCTGTAGGGGACAGTGTTTGTTTTACTCAACAGGGTCTGACTCTGGCCATAACTGGGCATATATGGTGCAGGTGAGAGCAAAGACTGTTGTGGCCAGCCTGCAGAGATGGCTACATACTTTCCATTCTTTAATGAAGCCCTTCAGTGACTCCTGCACTACAGCACTTAAAACACACACTCACACAAGAACATACACTCTTTCCACTGGTGCATGGCCCCTGATAATAGACTCTACATAGGAGGCCTGTGAAGTATTTCAAAATGCCAAACGGCTGTGAGGGTGTAGACGTTTGAAGGACACTAATGTAGGAACTGAGGCCTAATATAAACACCATTATTCACATGAAAGCCAGACCGCGGCCATTAGGGCTTTTGGGAGAGGTGGCACTTCTCCACCAGCACCCTAATGGTACTTGTCGTTTAAACACGCAGATCTGTGTATACATCGATTCCTTTGTAATCTATCTTTCCTGAAACAATCAGCTGCAAAATTATTTGTCACTCTTTATTTTACATGAACATTTCCCAATCTGTGATATTTCATCAAATCATAACACAAGTCTTTATCCAAACCTTTGGGGCCTTTTTTTTTCTTCAAAGCGTGTGCTTTCTGTATGCTGGTATCCCATAATAACAATATAATAATATTCTGCAGAGAGGCAACTATAGCAGCTGTTCAAATACACGCTCTTTTCCATTGTGAAACTCACAATTTCACATTTTTTCATTTTGCAGCCTGCAATTTACAGCCGCTTGGAGAATATAGCTGGCCAGTGGATCAGTCTCTCACGAAATTATTAATCCTACAGAAACGTCGGCCCACCATCTAACTGGGGAAGTCAGTTGTACTCCAACATCTTGTGTGGCGAAGACCTGACCACTGTCAGCAGCAGTATAACACGGCCATTTCGCAAACATCCTCGTAATCTTTGAGGGTGATCCAATCAGAAGAAATGGGGAGGAACATACAGTAAAGGGAGGTGATGAGGATCAATAACACATTTGTTTTTTGGCTGCAGTTGCAATGGCTCACTCAGTAGGAAATTAAACAAATGAAAGCTTTTTCAAACTCAGAGAAGACGAAGATTAATTAGATTTGAATTGTTCTCACCAGCCAGGAGAAGGAAGCCATCCCGCCTTTTGATGGTATGGTTTTGATCAGTAAGAGATGTGTCGGCCAAGTTGGTTGTTACTCAGCTGTTTTTGGCCTCTCCGCTCTACATCCATCTTGTCAACACATTAACCAACTTCAGCTTTCACTGATAGTGTCTGAGAAATTTAGCACAATTACCACAAGAGTAAGCCTAAACAGACGGAGTGGAAGCAGAAATGATTATTTGCTGTTGTTTTGTTTTGTTTTGTTTTGTTTTGTTTAAATAAAAGGGCA
>OMLM01010779.1:0-10977 GCA_900302695.1 Helostoma temminkii
AATCTCATCACTTATCTACATCTTAAACTCATCATTTATCATGTTCTATGTGATGTTAGGAAGCTTACATTTCTAGAGCGTAGGGAGTGTTATACCACCACTGTCGTACCGCAGCCACGACTGCAGGAGTCACAGTCTCAGGATCCAAGCGGACCAAGGGCATGGACCCTCTGAACACAACTCGCAGCTCAACGTGTTCAGGGACTCTGTGGAGCCTCCGATGTCTAAACCATCTTCTCCCTCCTGCCAGAGGCTGTCAGAGAGATGGACAGAAGAGCACAATAAGAATTGGAGCTATATAAATAAACTGAATTGGGTAATTGATGTATTTTGAAAAGTGCTTGACTCCCTCCAGAAAAGACAGCTCTCTGTGTGTATACATTGTATGTGTGTATACATCACAGCGGACTATTCACCTGCCACTGGGATGGCTGGGGTCGGAAGCGCCTCCTTGGCCGAGCAGAAGTCACCTGCTGGCCAGAGGAAGGTCAATATGGTGGTTACCTTTAATGTCTTTCAGATTGCTGCAGTCTTTTCCCAAATTAGAATTTACATCAAATAAAAATCTAAAAAAATCAAGTCTGTATATGAAATGAAAATACTTCAAAATAGTCTTAATTATTAAATATTTTTAAATGAACTTTGTCTTTGTGTCGTGGTTAGTTTTAGCATGCTAGTATTTGCATTTAGCTAGCTTGATAGCTAACATGCTAATTTCCGAAATAGAATTTGTATCAAATGAAAAATGTAAAATTCTAAAAACATAAATAGTCTGGATATGAAATTAAAATTGATTTAAAATGAAATCAATGGTGTTTTGCGACGTAACTTCAAGATGTTTATACAAAAATCTGAGAGAATGTGCTCTAAATAGATGAATTCAAACCTTCATCCTAAGTGCTTAGTTTTAGCATGCTAGCATTAGCATTTAGCTAGCTGGTCAGCTAATAAGCTAATTTCCGAAATAGAATTTTATCAAATAAAAAATGTAAAATTCTAAATTAAAAAAAAGTCTGTATATGACATAAAATTGCTTTAAAAGGAAATAAATGGTGTCTTTGCAACGTAATTTTAATTGTTTACATTAAAATCTGAGCAATATATCTAATAAATGGATGAATTTAACTTTCATGCTTTGTGGTTAGCTTTAGCATGCTAGCACTAGCATTTAGCTAATTTATCTGGATAGCTAATAAGCTAATTTCGCAAATAGAATTTGTATCAAATAAAAAAATTTAATAATGTAAAAATGTAATAGTCTGGATATCAAATGAAAATGCTTTGAAACAGTTCCAATTTTAAATGAATTCTGCCTTTGCGTTTTAATTGTTTAAACTAAAATCTGGGCATTAGCATTTAGCTAACAATGCTAACAAGCTAATTTCCCAAAAATAGAATGTACCAAATACAAAATGTAACTGTAAATCTAAAAGGCTAAATTTCATTTTAATCATGAATTCATATTTTTACCTCTTCCATGCTGATGCAGTGCAACAACTGGTCTGGTCAGGTGTTGATAATCTTGTCCTCTTGTCCTTCCGTGGGTTGTGTAGCCGCTAGCTAGCAACTTGTAGTTCTATTTCCAGCAGTTCTCTTTCCAATTAGCTCTCAGAGCGATGCGTCTCTCTCCAAGTTCAGGAGTGAAATGGTGGCGATGAGCGGAACGCGCAGTATATATATGTGCAACCATAGCAACCATGGAATCCTAACGTCATTCCGTCATTAGTGTCAATAGCAACTTGCTACTCAGGAAAAAAAACATTTATTTTATTCACATTTTTAATAAAAAGAACCATTACTATTTATGTCAAATTTAAAATGATACAAAAAATAAAAATAGGTCAGGAACTAAAATAAATTTTAATGTGCCATAAAGAATAAATTGATCCAAAAACTGTACAATATGTGTTATCATAATAAATAAGGCAGGTTCAGCAAGAGCTTAATAGTTTCCATCAGACAGTTTGAAAAAAATGTTAGATGAAAATCGAGACCCAGAGGAAAACTGAATGAGCCTTATCAGTATCCATCATCACCGTATGAACGGACCGATAAAAAAAGTTATAATAAAAAGGTTGAATCATTTATTAATTGTTGTCTAGTCTGCCAGATTTGATCACTGTTCTTGACCATAATGGTGCAGGACATTTTGACAGGACATATCTAATTAAATATACTTCTCACCTTGATCCCTTACATTACATTACTTTACATTACATTACATTACCCCGTCATCTCAAAAAAGAAGGCATTCAAGAAACAATGCTTTTAATGTGTGCTGTTTAGTTTTTGGTGAAACCAAATGAAACCACTGCCCTGTGGATAAAATCCAAATCAAACTGTACTAACCCTCAGATACAGTAAGTCTGTGTAAGTACAGTAAGCTTTAGCCTGGACTCATCCTCAGTCAGTTCATCTGGGATAATGAGGATATATTATACAATAAAGAAGTACGGTTCTGTAGCTGTAAATTATGGAGGAAAAGTTTGGCGTGATAGAAAACATCATTAAGTCAAAACCATGAGATAAAAAGCCTAGTGTTTTATTTATTTAGCCAGAATTATGATAAAATGTCAAAAGTTTAACTTTTGACTTTTATTTCATCATATTTCATTCAACATTTATTTTACTGAGTATTGGAGAGATTTAGGATAAACATAGATGACCCCTGTGACCTCTGTACACTACACAACCGTTTTAAAGCCTCTGTTTATTCTGACAACTCCTTCGTCCTGATTGACCTCTGCACCTGCTTCCGTCCCTTTAAATCACTCTGACCGACAGGAAACTGCAAACCTGAATCAAGTTACCAAGTGTTAACAACACTTATACAGGAAATTATGCCTTCCACTTTCAGATTAAAAGAAGATGCAAGTTAATTTGGTTTGACATAACGGCACAAAGAACATATCAATGCACAGAAATAAAGAATATTGTATTATTTATATTAAAAATATACACCAAACAAATATTCAAGAGCATTTAAGATAACTCTTTGTATAACATAAAATCATAGAGCGTTTTATTTTGAACTACTTATCAGGAAGTTATTTTTCCTGCTACCTTTAAGCACCAAGTTAGCATAGAGCAGCTCATTTCAAGCTAACGGCTTCGTCGCTAGCTGGTTCGGTTTTTTGGGGTTTCAGTTAGTTAAGTGGTACTTAAGGTAGGAGATGGCTCTGCTAACGCCATTGTTCGCTTTCCTTTACCACCTGCCACAAGTGTACAAGTGGCTGCTGAAGCCCTACTATGTAGCATCTTTCTTCATGTCTATAGCCTTTCTAGCTGTTCGCAAGACGCCGGGCATCTGCGACCATCTGGCTACACAGAGAGAGGACGGCAACTCCTGCGACTTCGACTGGGTCCGTAGGAGAATCAACTTAAGAGTCACAATTAACTTTCTAAGAATTTACATCAATTAGCTTGTTAGTAGGTAACTTAAGTTAGTCTGGTCGAAGGAAGGGTATAATACATATACGAACAGGATGGCAGCAAGGGCCAGGTGACATTAGCTGTTGGTTCCTACAGGGGGAGAACGTTAGGCCAAACTACGGTCAAAAAACTGGAACCTCATGCTGTTGTGCATTTTGAACGAAAACCAACGATGATAAAATTTAGTTTATAAGGTCCTACAATTATATAAGGTGTGTTATTTTATACGGCACATTGACACAGCAAATAATCGTTTGTTACAATTCAGAAGTTACCTTAATATTTGCACAAAGGTAATCTGTGCTCGTTTGTTAGATCACTAAAATTAGCTGAATTACTGATGTGTCAGGTGGAGGACACATTAGTACAGGACGTTTTCAGTGTGTGTTTACTAAGAAAAACCCGACGCAGACGTAACATTATACGCACAAGCAAAGCGACTTAAAACCTAAACCTGGATAAAAACGTAGACTGTAAATGAAAGGTGGCCTTCTGTTACATGAACTGCGAGGTATATGTTTAACTGCACGTCCTGCTACAGACATGAGATGATTTCCTACAGTGATGTATAAGATACGGTGTTATACGCCTTTACATTGTCATTTGCAGACTGATGTTAAATCACTGTGGTGTCAGATAATGATGGTATCTGCAGTGAAATGAGCTGGATAGTGACTATTATCTCCAGTCAAGACATGAAATCAAACTGCTTAGATACATGTGACTGGCCCTGTTTAAAACATGTCACCTTCTTGTTCTCAGAGAGAGGTGGAGATCCTCATGTTCCTCAGTGCCATTGTCATGATGAAGAACAGACGAGCGAGTGAGTAAATGTTTGCTTCTCCTGTGCTTATGGTGACATGTCATGTAATCATGTTATAATGACTCTGCTCTGGATTTTAAACAACCTCCTGAGTCTTCAAATTGTTTTGAACATGAAGTGTCTCTGTGTCATGTCAGTAACGGTGGAGCAGCACGTGGGCAACATCATCCTGTTCAGCAAAGTGGCCAATGTGATCCTGTTCTTCAGACTGGACATCAGGATGGGACTGCTCTACCTGACACTCTGCATAGGTCAGTCCAAGCTGTACCCAGCTCTTACTTCTCTTTCTTGTCTTCACACTCCCTCTATCAAACACCAAGGCCGTGTTCATCAGATATGACTGAAAGTCTGGTGATATTTAGTTTTTTATATTGTCAACACGTCAAATAAAAAGGGAAACTAACAAATGCTGTGTATGGGAGTGAGAGAGAGTCTGTCTTCTTCTTCTTCCTCCTCCTCCTACTTGTTCAAAAACCATGAAAACACACACACTAGTTTATTTTGACTCAGTCCCACTTTCATTCATCTAATGCCACAAATACTAGAAAACCAAATGTGGATTAATCTGCTGCTAAAAGTAGTCCCCAGCATATGAAGCATTATCTTCCAGTTTAATAATAAGTGATTAAAAAAAAAACTACATACAGCTGTTAGAGGTGATTACTGATGGGTTGGTCATATGTCTGTTAGATATTTCTCGCAAGAATTTCCTAAAATTTAGCAAAAAAAGATGAACTGATTAGATTTTAGTGGTCAGAGGGTCAGTGTGGTTCCAGTTCAATTAAATTTTATTTATATAGCGCCAAATTACAACAGAGTCATTTCAAGGCACAATTAATAAAGCCAAACTAATCCCACTGGGCAACAGTGGAGAGGAAAACTCCCTTTAAAGCTGAACCAGGCTCAGGGGCAGGGCGGGTAGGGCAGCCATCTGCCTCGACCGGCTGGGGTGAGTGGAAAGTGTACAGATAAAAGAAGAGAAGACGAAAAAAAAGAACAGTAGAGCAACAGATCTCATGTTCATCCCACTCTCAACCCCTCAACTCAACACCTGGAGGAGATGATGAAGTGGACCGATGATGAACTGATTAGAATCTGAATTGGTTAATGTGGTAATTCTAGTTGATTTATAGATGATTTTAACTGTAAGATCCTTCCTGACAGTTCACTGTTGTTCTCTGCTGTTCTCTCTCTGCTCCAGTGTTTCTGATGACCTGTAAGCCTCCTCTGTACATGGGACCCGAGTACATCAAATACTTCAGCGACAAAACCATTGATGTGAGTCACATGGTAGAATCTGTAGCAGCAGCTGACCCAGAGCAAAGATCTGTATGATTCCTTTTTAGACATAATTCAAAAGTGTGTGTGTGTGTATACCCAGGATGAGCTGGAGAGAGACAGCCGTGTGACGTGGATTGTTGAATTCTTTGCTAACTGGTCTCCAGAGTGCCAGTCTTTTGCTTCTGTCTACGCTGATCTGTCTCTCAAGTAAGACTCTGAGTAAATGTGTGCAGTGCACTTAGTGACATTAACCAGAGGCACATCACTTATTTCTGTTCCTGTGTTTCAGGTATAACTGTGCAGGACTCAAGTTTGGTAAAGTGGACGTTGGGCGTTATGGAGAGGTCTCCAAGAAGTAGGATCTTTTCTTCTTCTTCTTTAAGTTTGTTCACAGTGAGGGGCTTTTATTTTGTTAAATGTGTTAGTTTTTTGCTTGGATTTAATTTGTGCAGGTACAAGGTATCCACATCTCCACTGTCCAAGCAGCTTCCATCTCTGGTGCTGTTCCAGGGGGGGAAAGAGGTGATGCGACGCCCCCAGGTGGACAAGAAGGGGAGAGCTGTATCCTGGAGCTTTACTGAGGTCTGGTGTAACTTCTGATTTATGGCTTATGCTTATGGAAGTTCCAAGGCTGGTTCAGAGCTAGTGCTATTTTTAAAACCAGTTCTTAGTGTTTCCACAGCCAAAGAACCAGATCTTGGCCAGTAAAACTGGTTCCAGACTGGCACCAACTCTTTAGAAACGCTTGTGTCACGGGGGGGTTGGACCTGCAAGGTTAGCTAAAGTTTAGTTAAAAAGATAAAAATCAGTGTATGATTTATTAGATTTCACTGTGTATTAGTGTTTTTCCTCTGTCACAGATTGTTTTTAAGAGGTAGACTAAACTGTTAACATGCATTTGGAGCAAATGTGAAAGTCCATCCCTTTATTACTTTCTTATGCAGTTAGTTATGTTCACTCCTCACATTGTTCACATGTGGACATGTCAACATATTTGTGTTGACGTGGCGATATAGTCTCAACATTACATCACAATATCTCAACATTTGCAACTATTATATTTACGAATTGAATTTCAAATTGGTGCAACGTAATGATGCGTCGTCATAATCGAATTGGTAGATTGTTTTGATGTGGCCAAATAACACTTTTCTATCATGTAAATAATTATACTGGTATTATCAGTATCATATGACACACTCATATGTCTGACATTTAAGTGTGTGTCTCTCCAACAGGAGAACATCATCCGAGAGTTCAACCTGAACGAGCTCTACCAGAAGTCCAAGAAGTTCAACAAGACCAAAGGAGACAAGGTCAGCCAATCACAGTTCCCAACGGTCCCCGAGGAGGAGGAGCTCGAGCAGCAAGGACCCAACATCCAAGACGATGAGTCAGAGTCCAAGAAAGACAAATAAGACCGTTTGTATCGCTCAGCTTCGACTTCTGGAGGGAACTTGTCCAGGTCAGCTCCTCCACCTCAGTCCGGTTACGTCTGCCTCCTTACAGAACCATTAACTCTTTTTAATCCAGTCATCCAACACTTTTTCCAACACTACACAGGAGGGGCAAACTGAGACATAGTGAAGCAGCTGTTGAAGGAGCTGTGATGCTGTAAACTGGTCCAGTATCTGTGTGAGGCCTGGAAATGTGCTGTGTACTAATGTCTACACAACATGTTTCTGGTTCAAGCTGTGAAGTGTGAGTGAATGAATCAACAGGGAGGAACAGGGAATGTGATCCTACTTTGTTGTTGTTGATTTAGATTTTTTTTTATGCAACTAATTTAACTAATTAAAGTGTTTAAAGAATCTTCTATGATTAACTGTATATTCATGTAAACTAAGTTGGAACTTTTTTGGACTGAACACGAGTCTATTCTGCCAGAACATTCCATCGGTTTCATTTAAGTTTCTTCTTTTTCTGCCTTGTTACTTTTAAAAATTAGTTTCTCCACTTCATTGAACGTGTCATGTTGCTACATTGGTGGCTAACCTGCGGCCTGATTTGGTTTATGTTGGATGTCAAACACTTGCCATATAATGAGTGCATGTGCCGGGTGTAGAAGAAGATCCAGCATGACAGGATGCATACGCACATGCTGGAATCAATTTTATATCTATTACTAATACAAAATTTTAGTGGAGTCTGTTTTTTTTTTGTTCTTTATATAATATACAGTCTATAATTTTTATTAAAACCATATAATGTATCATTAACCACTACTACCTTGCTGCTAGCTAAATGGCTACTGATTTTGGCCAAATTTCAGTAGCTTAACAGTGGGAACAGCTAGCGAGGCTAGGTAGTGGGCTATTGGCAACATAGCTTAACTAAACAAACAAAACATACACATGTAATTTTCTTTTTTTCCTGTAAGATTATGTTATTTTTTTAGAAAACTAATACATCTTGTCAGCTAATTGCACACAGACACCAAATCCATATATAGTAAGTGTTTGACGTCTGCCTCATTCTGAGTCCTGTAGATGACCTGGATTTAAAAGAGGTTGTGGTGGATGAAAATGATCATGTCACCAGTGAGAACCACAGACGCACGCAGTGGGTTAATGATCCCTTTGGTGAAAACTTGAATGTGATGAATATTTTGAATCATGACCAAGTGCAAAACCAGTTCACCTGAACACACAGTGTGTATCAGATGTTTGAATTTGAAGATACTGATGTTACATCTCATCAGTAGATGATTGTGTCATGATGCTGAGAAACATGTTGTCTGCATAAACAGAGAAGCTGGTGAGGAAATATCACATTCCAGGATTGAGACATTCACACATTTGTTTTTTATGTATTCTTTATAAATAACTTCCACAATATAAATCATTAGACAAGTTGTTTCCTGTTTTATTGACCACATGAAAACAGTGTTTTGTTTTGTTTTTTACCTGGATTGTTTTCTGCTCCTTCATAACGTTCCTAATCAGGTTTTATATTTTAAATAGTTCTACTGTAAATTAATAGTTCTATTATACGATGCTTAGATTTGTTCTGGAGCCTTTGAAGTTTATATTCTCATTACCTTTTTACTCCAACTCCTCTGTTTTGTATGCACTGTAATGTATTTTGAAATGGTTCTGACCTGTTGCATTTCATCAGCGCTTTGTTCCCAAGCATGTGTGTATATTTGCTCCTGTACGCAAATGGTCAAGTTCGGCCTGTTCATGCAATAAATGTGCACACGCAGAGTTTCTGTGCTGCCTTCATCTCTGCTGCCACTGGAGAAACACAAACCCTGCAGTAGTTATGTAGCCCTGAGGAACAGCTACAAGCTGTCACTGTGGTTTATCTGTCCATCTGATTAATGTTAGTGTGGATCAAAAGCTTCTTGAGCATCTGAACATGTTCTGTGCTTTGTCGCCCTCCAGTGGCCGTAGTACCAAAAGTGAAGGTGCTCTTTCTCTTGAACGGAACAATGAAGATATTATAGTATTAATATTTCTAGTACTTTCATGTTGCAGCTGGTTACTGTGTAGCTCATTTTGACACCTGCTGGTTTGTTGATTATATGTTTAGAAGCTAATAATCATACATTGAAGTTCTTCACATACTGCTGGTAGCTTGTGAGTTTCACACCTGAGATCAATATAATCTGACAGTATTTTGCTTTATTATCCAAAAAGTAACTCATATTTAAATAAATGTAGTGGAGGAAAAGTGCAATGTTGCCTCTGATGTGTACTAAAGCTTTATGAAGTATGGTTAAATGTACAAGCAGCAGTTCAGTGTTACCAGTGTCGTGTTCATGTAGTGTCACAACCCAAACTCCTGTAAAGTGAAGAGCAACAATGTTCCAGCTGTTTGAAGTTTATTATCAATCCTCCAGACCCTCGTCACATACACACATCAAACTGTACAGTACACAATTCATGTCTTTGAATTGAACTTGGGTTTCCCAGTCCTGACTAATCAAACACAGAGGCACGGGAGCCTGTTTAAACTGTGCTTGCTAACATGCACCTGCAGCCCGTTGTCTTGGTCTGGCAGCTATTCTGCTCCAACTGGGCTCAAATGATGACAAAGTGACAAAGCTGAAAATATATTTAATAATGCTTAAAAACTCTGACAGCACTTCATGTGTGCTTCTTTTATTTCACGCTAACTGCTCAGATTTCCAGTCATGATTAACATGGTCCTGTGTTTGTGTCCAGACTGTAACCATAGAAACCTGACAACAGACTAGTTAAAGGTCAGTTTCTACTGATGACATAGTTGCAAAGCAGGATGTCACTTGCCAACAACAACGTGCTGTCCAGCCTCTGTTGCACCAGTTAGTTACGTTCACGCTGCAGTTTTAGTTTTCTGCAGTGGTTGAGATCAAACTGTCTTGTGTAGCCAGGTTCAATAAGCTTAGATTAAATGTACACATATTGTTTGCTACATGAACTGGTGCAGCAGGCTGCTGTAAAACTGTCACACAGTGGAAAGTGAATCTTTACTTAACAATGGACAGGGAAAAGACACTTCCTGGTACTTTTCTTTTCCAGGAACCAAAGTCCAAGAATTTTTTTTAATTGTTAAACTACCTATAAAGGAACTGTGGTTTGTGTGTCCACAGAAGTCCACTAAATTTAGACCCCCGCTCTGCTGGTCGAAATGCAGGCGGAAGAACGAAGTTCTTTAAAGGTTCCTGTCCCCAGGAAAAGTTCCTGCAGTGGAAATGGGTCACAAGTGTCCATTACACAAGGGTCTCTCAAACCTGGTCCTCTAGGAACCCTGTGCTGCTTTTTATTATGTGTCCCTGCCCTATCCACTGCTGGCTAGGGAGGAGAGCTGGGAGGAGATTTTCAGAATAAAGTGGCAAGGAAAAATAAAATCAGTTTACATGAGCTGTGATGGAACCTTTTTCTTCCAGTACTGTCATTTTATTTTCATGATTTCTGCCCAACATGTTCACATATTACCAGTTTTTTTTTTTTCCCCACTTTCTCCTAAAATCTTTATCTTGTAATTTTTACTTTACTCATAATTGTGTTGGTAAAACCTTTTGATTCATACTTTTAATATCTTCCTTACTTACTTAGTGAATGTGCTGTGTGATTCTAAGAGCATGTCACAAATCGGGCGTCTGGTCTGAAACACGTTCACTTTGAAAATAAGACATTCAGAAGACAACAGATCAACTGTAGAGCCAACCAAACTGACAACACAACCCGCCTCTTAAGTCTATATTAAAACCTCTTCATTTATCAACAGATATATTTCCATAAAAATTCATATAAAACAACTTCAAATTAAATAGGAGAAATAAAAAAAGCAAAAAAAAAAACACTTGAATTTTCAAGGCAAATGTTGAAGGAATTCATTTTCTAGAAAAATCTGCCCATATCGACAACAAAAGGCCAGAAACATGATTTCCTTGTTGACTCTTTACTTCCTGTTTGTTCAGACAGACGACGCAGTCCACAGCCAAACACAGTGGC
>OMLM01010779.1:33136-72577 GCA_900302695.1 Helostoma temminkii
GAAATTAGCCATGTGGACTCATTTTGTGCAGAGTGTATGTGAATGTGTATTTCTTTTTAATTTAACCTGTAACATTAGTGTTAGGTTAAAGCACCTGTAGTGTAAGTGACATTAAGGTCATATTCATAATTCATATATATATATATATATATATATATATATATGTATATGTACAGGGACTTTCCCAGAGGACAATGAGTCTTTTGAGGAAGTCAGAAAATCAACCTCAGTTTCGACCGCAGGAACAAGAAGACAAAATTTAGTTCCTCTATGATCAGTCTAAGTGTAGCAAAGTGTCAGGGCAGAGAGCCCCGGGCTGAATGAGACTGACTGGTCAAAAACAGACCCTAAGAAAACCTCAAACTATGTATTTAATTCAATTTTTAAAAAAAACAAGAATAATACAATGAATCATTAAACATCAGAGTCACACAACAGCAAACAAAGAATGAATTATTGCTTTCAATTAACACTGCAGTTTGGTTAATGCATCATGGGTTGAATTTGTTAGATTTTCATATCTTTCAAAATGCTATGAAAATGCAAATAGTACATCTGATATTTTGGTACCACAGTATCAATGCCCAAAACTTCTAAACACTCAACAGCACCTGTTTTTCTCTCAAGCACGGATGATGCAGAAAAACTATGATAGAATGAAGTTACAATGCAAAGAGGGGGAGAAGAAAGGAAAGAAGGGCAGACGCAGGCTGTGTGTGGGCCAGATGGACTTCTGTCATGTCTCTCAAATACTGTTCATTTCTATAGTTGGCTAGCTATACCACTGTAGTAGACCTGTTTCAGATGGCATATTTGGAACTCAGCGTTTTTTCCTGTCATGGTTCAGTTTAAAGTTTCCCCAAACAGCTGATGGCTTCAGCATTTTGGCTTCACTTTTATGGTAGTGGCACAATCTCCATTGCAGTGAGTGAGGTGGATGTCAGGTGCCCAATATAATATATAGCCTATGTGTTTGCATGTTTTAATTAAAATGTCATTTTCAAAATTGACAACTGTATACATAATCAACAAACAAATATCAGAAATATTTAGGACAACGAGTGGCAGCGTTGCAGCCTAGATAGAAAAGGGTGGGCACAGTCGCCCTGATGCATTTTTACGTAGTTCTCTTCCGGGTTAAACGAAATACTCCTACATGTCCTACACTGTGTAATGTACTGTCCCTGAACACCTCACAGCTCAGTTGGCCTACGCTCCGTACTGTCCCTGAATGCAGTGTAATGTAACAGCAGCTAATATACCACTTAGGCCACTCTACACACAATGTTACCTTCTTAGTAAAACACCCATACACAGGAGCATTAATATGTAGGAAACTCCAGCATGTGAGCGGGGTGATGTGGGGGTTACTGTCACATATTAGTGCCTTAATGTTTTGTTTTGTATTAAGAACAGTTTCAAAAAGACAATCTATTCCTTTAACTTTAATGTGTGTTGTTCTTTTGTCAAATACATGCAAGTATGAAAATAATAATTAACTGAAGCCCAAGTAAAAATACCAACTCCAAAGTAACCTGCTTCACAAGAAATGATCGCTTCCATGCATTCAAGAAGCAGAGTGCAGTAAGTCTGACCTCATTTTGACAGGAAACTAACTATACTCACCAGCTCATTTACTTTGTAGACAACTACAACATGGCATGTTTAGGTAAACAGTACTGCCTGTACACACTGAGCGTTTACTAGACAAGGACATCCTCTAGCATTTCATAAGACACTGTGTCACCAACAAGGACACTTTGCTCTGCAGGACCAACGTGTCTGTAAAGTGACCACCTGCCTGTTTGATTCATCACAGAACAGTCACAGCTTAGCAGCTTAACCACAGAAAGAAGAATCCAGTAATAAAAGCATGGAGAGATACAGTCTCTGTTGACTGTTGCTCAGTTTATGGACTGAGGATTTCAATCCTCCAGTCAATAAGTAGGTGAGTGCACCTGTTCAGGCCAGTCGTGATGGATGGACTGGTCTTCCTACACTATCTATTACCGGTGTCTCATTCATCAGCATTAATTCTTCTCTGCCTCAACCTGAATTGATGCCCGTGTACAAGCCTGTGCAAATTCAACAAACCCAAGTAAAATAAATAAAATATCCCCTGACTGCTACTACAGCCCAATTATTGGCCCAGCAGGAGACAAATTTGTCTTCAGCAACAATGCATCATCATCATCAACACTAAACATTGCAATAACTGTTCAATTCCAACAGGAATACATAAATCCTGCTAGATGTGTATTAACTGCCACCAGTATAGTCACATTCATGAATGAGTTTGACTGAGCTGTTATGCTGGGTGATGCTCCACGGTGTCTGCTGTATTTTATCCAGTCTGAGCTACAACAGGTACGTCATTAAAACACACACACACACACACACACACACACACACACACACCCACACCCACCCAGCCAGCCAGCCAGCCAGCCAGCCTACATGTCAGATCAGATAAACAAGTTTCATTGTCTCGCAGGTACATGAAACATCCCAAGACCATGTTCAGACAGCCATGTGTGAAGTAGCACAGCAGGTTGGAACAACAGCACAGAGGTTTGTTTAATGAGGTGTGATTTTACAACTCTGGAAAGTCATCTTGGACTGTTTTATCTTTGGTTATAGCAATCTTGAAGTAAATAGCATGAAAACGGCATTCACGTTCAAAGGTCCACCAGAAATATGTGTGATTAGCCAAGGCAACTTGTTTGCAGCATGCTGCAAAAAAAGTTGAACCTGATCAACTTTTTAAGACTTGACAAAGTCAAAGCCCTATGTTTTTGTTTTTCCCATGCAAAGTGAAAGTAGATGTGAACATGGCCTTATAGTAGCATTGAAACCTTATTAAATGGACCTAGTACCCCCAGGTGGCAGTAAGGCAAGAACATACAACCTGCTGATGGAGGCACTATGTAAACACTGTACATAATGTGCTGAGTTCTACATGATTTAATATTGTTTTCAGTCTTCATACGTGCATCTTATTGTGAATGACCATATTTTACCACCGTCTGCAGTAAGCATGAATCAGCCTTTATTCTAAATAATACATACACTGAGTTGCTTGCTGTTATGCTTTATATTTTATTTCACTATATTTGTTCTGGGTAGTTTCAGTGACTCTCCTTTGCAGGAACGTTCACACCTGGAAATGTGGGATTTCATTTATGAAAGCAAACCATAAGCTAACACAATGAGGGACTACACCCAGAAAGGAATGGTTTGCCTTCTAAGTACTGTAACTATACAAGACAGAATCCATGTTATCTAATTAACGCTCCACTTGTTCTAAAGCACTGCGTCTTTTCGCCAATTCTGTAAATGTAAAAAACACTGTGCACCTGCTTACATCTAGGAGCCCACAGCACTGCCAGCACCTATACACAGAACAGTGGGTGTGTATGGCCCGCTGCAGTCACGGCAGCAGTTTGTCTGCCGGTGCACCGAACACACAAAAACATAGCTTTCACCCATAGATGCCAACAACCTAACTTCCTGGCTTTATTTCTGTATTGCTATTTTACCTGAACTGTAAGTTGAAAAAAAAATGATTTGATTGGAAGAGCTCGTTAAGGTCTACAGCGATGGCTGAGAGATAGAGCTTAGCCAGGTGACAATAGATTCAGTCAAATGACCCAGGAGCGCTGAGTTTGACAGCTCAGAGGACGAGCGGTCATTTGTGGGCTTGATAACCAATAAGTAAAACTGCATTTCCACTGCCAAATGTAGAAAATAGAATTTGGCTTCACATTCTGTGCTAGTGAGCCTTATTCAGCCCACGCTGGAGTGTGGTACCAATGCTGAAGCCGGGGTGGGGACGCAGAGCTAGCGAAGAAGATAATGTTACAGAGCTGGGATGAGGAGCAAAATTAACTCTAAACTATCATTTACATTCCAGTGTTAAGTACATGTTAATTATGTTATATTAAACTAGACTAAAGCGAGTCCATGATGTTGAAATCAAAGTAACGTTACGCTAGGGTGGAGAACCACCAACTTAACGTTATAGCACGACCACACAAAAATGTGTTACACATAACGTTTACACTAAAGCAGTGACTATTTATGGTTTAACGTTAGGCGATAAATAATGTCATTTATAAGTCTCAGTATAACGTGAGTGTCTGAGGTTCTTTTCCATGTAGCATTCACGTCAGCTAGCTTTAAGCTACTCAGGTCTCCATTGGTTAGCCCTGGCTAGCAGCAGGCTAACAGTTCGCCTCACCTGTGAAGGTTTTACAATGGCTCTAGCGGTGAATGGTTTCTCCCAGACTCAGCCGTGTTATTTCCACTTTGGGGGTATAATCCGCAAGGAAAACACGTTATATCCATAATCCATATGAGTCACTGAGGTAGGTTATGCAACCAACCTGTCTTGTTCTGGTGGCTAGCTATCCTAGCGCAAAGCAAATTCACAGATACATGGTTGGCTGCTAGCTAGCCACAGATACGTCTGACGTTCTTTTACTACAGGCAGCCAGCTAACCAACTGTTAGCTAAGGGTGGAAGCTGCTCCGATTTTGTAACTTCTTTAAAACAGCTAGCATCTGTCTGCAAGCCGCTCCGCCAGTGCGGAAGGTAAGAAGATGAAAACCACGAAAATGTAATCCCAAAAACAATTATATGATCTTCTCATATATCCCGAATGTTGGTGACCAAGAGCTTCCCAGAGGCCGACATACTTGTCAGTACTACACTGCTCTGATGCCAGGATCCAGCACCAGGATATTCGCAATGAGGATAACAGTGATTGGACGACTAGGATGTCAATCAAGCCGCGAGCGTATTGGATTCCCCCAAATCCCTCTCTCTCTCACACACACACACACACACACACAAACAACATCATATAAATGAAATGTATTCTTCAGCACATATGAACACATACCAGGCCGTGTTGCCTGATAATAGATAATAAATAGCTTGGGTGATATATTTTCCTGTCAGAGAAGAAGAGCTGGCACTTAATCTGTCTCTGACATGAGGTTTTAATCCTCTCATGTGACACAGTGACACACTAACGTATGTTTGTGTGTGTGCGTGTGGGCTGGGCGCGTACATGTGTGTATGTTTATTCTCATTATGTGGGCACTCAAGCACTTACAGTAGTGTGCTTGTACATACACACACACACACACACACACACACACACAGGGGGGCTACACAAAAGGGAGATTAAAATGACAGCAGGGGCCAGGAGGATAAACTCACAACCAAGCTCATCATCAACACACACACAGTAACAAATCTGAAATCCAAGTCCAGGAAATCATGAACTTGGATGTGGTTCACTGTGTGTGTGTGTGTGTGTGTGTGTGTGTGTGTGTGGGTGGGTGGGTTGAAGCCCCTTGGCAGTTGGCATGTAAGTATATAAAACCCTCAAATTCAAGGGGCAATCATCACATAGAAAAAACAATAGATGTTTTTGTGATGACCTAATTCCCATAAGAGGTCAACAAAGAAAAGTGTCTTTCAGTGTGTGTGTGTGTGTGTTTCTTCAGCTCTATGTTACAGTTTTTGTTTGTTTTACAATTGCAAAAGGCAACAGATACCGCTTTTTTTTCTCATCCACCAATTACCAACATCTCAGATTTATCTGAATTTAGGAGCAGGAAATGTTGTGACATGGAAGTTTTCAAAGCAGACAAGCAGGCCTCTAATTTAATAATGTGACATAAATAAATCCTGCTGTGTACTGTGTATTAACAACAGTGCAGTATGGAGGGCACTTCTGACCACTAAGAAGAACACTGATCATGCCATGAAAAGAAAACCTTTATAATCACGATATCAGAATCTTTAATTATCCAAAAACTACAAATATATTGTGATTTTGTAACGGTCAGTCAGTTTCAGGTAACACACAAGTTCTCGCAGTTAAACTCAACAACCAGACTCTCTGACGTATTAGCCAGGAAGAAATATTTTAACTGGAAGAATAATCAAGTCATAGTGTCCCTGTCGTCCTCCCTTTCCCTGATCTATCTGCACACTTCATGTCCCCGATGCTGTTAAAGTAGCTGACAAATGAATAACCACTATGACAGTGTTTACTGTTCATTTTATCCATTAGGACTTTTATCCAGGACTGTGCAGGGACGTGTCTGCGGTGCTTCATCATGATTTTTATACTAAACAACACCTTCCCACATAACACGCCACACATTAAAGTGAATTCATCTAAAGTTCTAATGACAAAGGCTTTTATAGTAAATGTCTATTCATCTTTGTCTTAAAAGCACAAAGACAAGGATAAAGGAATGACCCTAACCCCTAACCCTAACCCTAACCCTAATTTGTTGATACAACTTTAGCTTTTATTTTAATTGCAGGTAATCTTGGTTGTTCTAAGGCCTTTCAGTTTGTAATGTTTATTCACGCCAGTAGTAATATAGTAAATATTATAGTAAATAGTATTTGCATTTTGCCTGATTGATCACATTACTTTCTAGCCAACCTGATGCCTGTTGTGTCTGATCTGTTCCTCCTGCTCCTTTCAGTCTGTGATAGTCATGTCCATAAACCTGTGATACTAATGGCCCCGCTCTGTTATATTGTATAAGAACAGAAACACACTTTCACTTCACTGTTTGAATAATTTTTAATTGTTTTTCCCACAACAAATCAAAGCAACATTATGTATTTACAGTACAAAAACAAAAAACATTATTTTTGCATGAGATTTAAAATATTGTCTTTGGTAAAACTGTATACAGTGACAGATGTGCTTTGAACAACAGTTATTAATTACCAGATGGACAACACATATGATAAAAGCATCAGAACTATATGTGATGCAGTCCAGTACAGCAGATCTAACTATCACCTTTCTGAATCCTACAGTGTTCAGCGTCTTCACACTAAAATTTCTTTGGCCAGTGTTTCTGTATTGGCTCGCATTACATATTAAAATATGTCCTGCATATCCTGTGTACTCTGTGTAGGGAGCCATCAGACGAGCAGGTGCATATCACAAAAACTACAATTTGAAATAAGCAGTTTTCTTACACTTAAACACACGTCACACTTTGTCAACACAAGGCACTTCTTCCAAACATGCAGATGTTGCCTCAATCACAAACATGCTAATTTACAAATTATTATAATTGGCTAAATCTTCATTTACCTTTATTTATATATATTTATTAAATTATTGTCACATTTTTCTGTCAACTCTGTACAAGCTCTCTTAGCACAAACACAACCGTTGACTGACTCTTTTTTTCATCATGTCCTGCAGCCTTTGTCTACATTCAAGTGCTTCCTGAATTGCAACAGTGAAATAAAGCAGCTGTAGTTGCTAGTAAATGTCAACTAATGCACACTTGGTATTATAAGTCATTATAAGTGTTTAGAGTTTGTTTATTTAGCTTTTCCCCAAACAGGAGGATGAGATTTGGCATTTCGCTGATCTGCTAAACTTTTGGATTTATGTTATTTAATTTGACATGACTTCCTCACTCCATATGAAGCAGTGAAAGACACTTATGCTTCTACTTCCTAAAGCTGTGCGTATACTTGCTTTTAACTACACACCCGTTTGCTCTGACTTAGCCTGTGTTTTTGCACATCACCAGTGCATGAGATGCAGCCTTACAGCATTCAGTCTGAGTGTACTTTGATCCAGACAGTTTGAGAGAGGAGGTGGGGTTTTACAGTACATTCAGGAAATATTTGCCAACTTATGTTCCTTCCTTCCTACATTGTTTTACAGCTACAGTATGACGATGTAACTAACAGTGAGTAATATAAGAAGCAAAGTAGAACAGATGCTGTTTGGCTGTAGTCCGGGGACAGTGGCATACATTAACAATAGCAAATGCTTGATAAAACTCCAATTTTACAAAGTGTGGACTACTGTTGTTAGCCTGTTAGATCATCACATCAAACAATTACATTTTCCCAGATTATGATCTGACTGCACCATAATGTATGCTCTTCTTTTCCCTCTTTGCAGGTAAGCAAATGTTTAAACTAAATTTCCTCACTGAGAGGTCAATAAGGCAAAACAACAGTGGCTTGATATTAAACCATACTGCTTGCTGACAGCAAGTAGCTACTACAGAGTAGAAACTACCAAGTGAAATGATCATAAATACTGCATACTATATTGCTATATACTGTACATGCTATGTCAAATATGGACTATAGTTTAATGTTGTCCATTACTTTGTATGGAAGCATCTAGCTACATTTTGTAACACTTTAGGTAATTCATTTAGGAAAAAGTGCATGTTGTTGTATGTGAATTCAGCTGTTTCAACAGAAAGAATGAATTTCTCTTCTTTCAAAAGTTAGATTAAATACCTCTTTATCTTTGGAAAAATAATTAATCAAAGTAGACATTTAAAACATGTCTAAATTGTGTTGTTATGTCATAATAACAAATAATACTTATGATAGTAACATACAGCATGTGTACGCCTGCATTATTAGTTTTTTTTACTGTAATTATTATCAGTTTCAAGCACATTTGCTAATATAAGACATTAAGCTACACTTTAAACATGTCTGGAAATACTCTACTGTACTGTGTTGAACAGGATAAAACACTGGTATGGTCCTTGAATTTTCCTGTATGTTTCAAAGATTTGAGAGCTGGAGATTTTCCCAGCATGCAGTTCACCAGCCTATCACATGCACACATGAGCTGTGTCTCAATTCTGGGGCTGCAGTCTTCAGAGGATGCAATTTGCGTGATCTACAAAGGCCGTACCTTCATAGCAGACTGAAATGAGGTGGTCTGGTCTACACAGACATACAGTACGTGGAATCAGCTGTTCCCAGTTGGATGCAAGGGGCTAACTAATATGTAACTCAACACATTTTACCAAAAAGTGATGTTTTAAGGCTCCTTGTTATGTAAATTGTATTGTACTCCTTGGGCTGTGCACTCACCATATTCTCTTTTCATCACTGACATGCAACGACTCTAAGGATAGGTTGGGCCTCGAAGGATCAACCAGCTGGAGCCTTTTTCGTCTGAGGAACTAAAGCCACATTTCTCAGCTGCATTTGCAGAAGCCACTGAAATGGGACGCCCTTGCTGCAAAGCTGCAATTGGTCTTCACAAGCAGCCTGTGAAGAACGCGGCCTCTGAATTGAGACGAAGCTGTATTATCACGTGTTAGTCAAGTAAGCAAATCCCCATAACAGGGAAACAACATATCATCTCTACACAGCAGAGTCACCTTGCTAAACACTGAGCCACCTTTACATATCATTTTTACATGATCACATGATGGAATCTAGTGAAAAGCTAAAACAGAAGCCTAGCTGAGAAGCTGGACATTAGTCCTGTATCATTAATCCTGGCTCTAATCCATATGTTTTATTTGTTCTGTGAGATAAGAGAAAGTTTGGTTTGCTGGTTTCGTGTCATAATTTCACACTAGAACGAGGTTGCATTTGCATATTCAGAATACTAACAGTACATGGCATACTGAATGGTAATTCTAAACAGATCACTGATCATTTTATTTTATAATTTAATCTGTATAACTACTTGGTGTGTGTTCATTAGCTGTGAGTCCATTGGCTTGGTTCTTAGGAGTTCCACTAGCTGATTGGGTTAGAGGTGCGTGCTCTTTGTCTGATTGGCTGGTTGCCAGCCTGTCATGCTCAGCCTTTGCCCTGATCAGGTTTCTACGATGATAGAACAGATAACCTGGCAACAGGAAGCCAGCCAACGAGAAGATGAGAAGGCCCAAATTGATCTGTTGTAAGAAGAGACATGTCAGCACATGTGACAAACCTGTTATAAAACCTGTTGCATGTATTTGCACACTCTTAATATTGACATTGTGCGTGTGTGTGTGTGTGTGTGTGTGTGTGTGTGTGCACCCTACCCAGTAAGGATCTCCACTGAGGGGTCCCACCATCAGTATGAAGAGCGGCTGCTGGAGCAAGGCGAAAGCAGCACTGATCATTGACTGCATGCCTGTTAGAGTCCCAAAGTGGTTGGCTGGATACCTAGGATTGGAGATGGAAGCCATCAGCAATCATCAAGAGGAAGAAATAAAAACTAAATAATGTAATTCTTTCCAATGATTGTCAAAACCCTGCATGGTAGGATGATGAAGAGGTGCTGAATGATGTCATTGAGCAGCAACAAGAAAAATAAAAGGCATGTGGGGCAGCTCTGGATCAGCTTGTTAAAGCTGCAGTTAAACTGGTTATAACCTTTTTTTGTGTGAAATTACATAATAAACAAAAACAATGAGCTGAAAGACACTAAAACATTTGACAGAACTGAGAGGAAGTACACAGCTAGGTGATGATTCTCTGTGTGTCTCTCTCTGAAATCAGCACTTTTCACATGGTCATTTCAGAGCCATTGGTAATATCAATATATTGATTTGTGCAGCGTGTCAGAGGTCGTACTCACACAGCAGCATAGAGACCCCCACAGCAGGAGTGGATGAATCCTCTCACTACAGTGTGTAGAACAAATGACACCATCTGACGGAGAAAGGAAGACGCAGATTTACAGACGACCACTGAACGTGTCACTGTGTGTTTCTTTATTCACTCATACTGTGAAATGTTGATCCTACACAGGATTCTTCTAACCTGTATAGGCAGGTTGTCAATCAAGGAAATAATTCCAAAGATGACCAACAAGACGTTGGTGAAGATAAAAGCTCGTGTGGCATTGGTCAGTTTCTGGATTTTTCTGTCTTTCTTTGGTGGATCTGATTGGCTAAAGGGGACAAATGTCAAATATTAATAAAAAAGCACAAAGTTATGGAAGAGGAGTGCAAGAGCAGGAGTATGGCGCTGCTCTTATTATGGGGGCTTCATCTTCTACAGTGCTGCAAGATCATTTTGAAACTTGTCCAACCTACACGATAAATATCTGTCCCTCTCTCTTCTCTACACCTGGAGAGCAGCCACTGAACTCTCTTCATACCTCTTTTCTGTTAGTGTGTTTGCATTCTCCTCTTCACACTCCTTCATTCTCCAGTCCATGATGTAGCCAATCAAAGGACAGGTCACGAGACACAGCAGCTGCATTGTGCCGAACATGGAGGAGTAGAAACCAACTACAGAGGAAGTGTAGAGAGGAGGCCATAGAAGTGAAGGGAGACAGATAATTATTGGCAGAGAGTTAGCCAGTCCCACAGGACAGTGATCACATGGAAACAGTGTATGCAGCCCAGGGACACTCACCTCGTTCCTCCACCTCCTTCTGCAACTCTTCTGAGGCTAAAACAGAAAACAGCAGCAGGTTTAGGCATCCTCACTTAATCTTTCTCCTAAAACAATCATGTTATTATTATTATTTACGGTTGGCGACGCCATGGGTGACCAGAAACTCCAGCATCTTGTTCATGGCGCCCATGAAGAAGATGAGCCTCAGCTGGGTCATTGCCATGGTGATGAGACTCCACAGGAAGATGGGAGAGCACACAGAACGGCAGAGCGGCACTGAGCCTGGACAAGGACAGAGAGCAATACAAAGCTTGTTTGTTATTGAACCAATTTGTTACAGTTCACTGAGAGTTTAGGTCCACAGAAAAGTCCCAGAATGCTTCACTTCACAGGTTAATGGAGATAAGTGTTTGAGGAGTATCCTTATGGCCTTTGAATCAGTGTCTTTATTCACTGTGCTGTTTCCTCTCTCAGCAGAACTGAGAACCGGTTTGAAACAGCCACAGAGACAAACACAGTGTGAGACAGATAATGAGCCTAATGAAAGAAAACACACTTGATGAGTGACACTTTCAGTTGAAGCCTCAGGGAGTTTCACTCACTATGCTGACAGACGGTGTCACTGTGAAGCGCTATAAAGCAATAAATTCATCAGACATCAGCTGGCCCAAAGTCAGACACATTTCTGTTATAATTATATATATAGTGTCAGCTGTGTCACTGAAACACCAGAGGTACAGTATTTTAAGTTTGTTTTGGTTTGTACCCGACTCACGTCTTTACTGTCTTAACATATTAACATAAAATCTTCAGAACCTCTAAGTCGCCTGATTAATGGTCCTGTAACTGAAAGAACAGGGAGTTCGCTCCCTTATGAGGAAGGGTCTGTGTCTGTGTCCAACCTCGTTGTGGAGAAAAAGCCAAAAAACGTCTTCATTTGTCCTTTTCAAGGTAGTTTTGGTCAGTTCACAGAAACATGGACACTCAATATAATCCTTCAATAATCTACTAATCTAATAGGGCCAACCAAATACAATAACACAGATCAGCATTTATCTATGTGCTGTACACATACATGCATAAAAATTAAAAAGCAGGATATAAAATAAAAAGAACTGTACTCATATTGGTAGTACGGTTTCAGACCAGATCAAACCAGGGTTATGTCAGTGATCAGAAGGGTGTACAAACAAACGCCTGTGCCATTTAAAGACCAAACCTTTACTAGGTAGACAGTATTAAAGTGCATTATGGGAAATGTAGGACATAGCCTCTTTAGTGCTGGATATCTTGGCCTCTGCTGCTGGTGATTGATTAGTGGATCTACACTCTGTTGAATGCTTTCCTACTGTAATTCATTGTTTCACACAAATATATAAATGCAGATACAACATTGTTTCCAAAAACACTAGCTTACTGTGTAAAGATGATCTTGTAAAACATGTTGTTGAACAGGGTTGTACAATAAACATGTCATGTTCGTGATAACATTTCTTACCCTGGGCTGCACTTTGGGACTCTGTCTGCTCGGGTTCTGGCTGCTTGCCTCCCATCTCATCCTCCATGATGGTCACATGACTCACGTACCTGTCTCCGGTCACTTTGTCCTCAGTCACAACCCCGTTCAACTTCACCTTTTTACTGCCGAAGAAGAAGAGAACAAGACCGAATAAGACGTGAAATAACTAGAACCTCTATCTATATTAATGCACACTCAGTAGGATCTACATCTCTCACCATTTCAATACATTTTAATATGCAGATTGCTAAAATATATATGACTGCTTTACTAATATTTAGGAGTCAAGAAGTGTGTAAAGCAGCACAACAGTCTGTGGAACCAGACAAAATGAAATATTTAACACTGAGGTTTCTAAGCCGCACCAATCAATATACTTGTCCTGTCACCCTCCTATACAGCACCTACTACCAGCTTAGCCACCATTCATTTAGCATTTAGCATTTAACAGCTGTTTTCTGCTCCTCAGGTAGAACCATACATGACTTTAAGCACTGGCAGATTATTGTGGTCTTTTTGCCTCTTTTAATGGAGTCACATGAATTTAAAATACAAAATATTAACAATCACTTGAGACAGAGGAGCCTGGGCCTGATTCTGTTCAGTGTAAAATCATTACCACTCATTATTTTAACATTAATGTTTTTTGCAAAACTCACACACATCATTTGCACTTTAGCGAGATGGCAGCTGAAATACATTGTGTGAGGGTTTAGTTGATTAAGTGGACTGACGTGTATCTGATGTCTTCAGGTGCAGGAAAGGATTCAACAGGCCAGTTTAGGAAGCAGTTGAGGATGACCATGCAGGCCATCCCAGACCAAACCCACATGATGACACGGAACGACACGCCAAGGTCATAAATCACCTGAAGGAGAGTGGGAGGACAGGGAGGAAGAGGACTTGAGAAATGCAAGTGAGGAGAGGGAGGGGTGGAGAAGATTAGTGAGGGTGTGTATACACAGTATCTCCATAATGACTGTAGAATTGCTGCTCATGTCACATGAGCCCCACTACACTGTCAGGTTTAACAGATCTCCACAAAGTCTTCTAAATTCATGAATTATCTAACGGCGTAATGGTTCCCCTCCTTTAAAGTGAAATAGTCTAAATCCAGTGTCGGAGAAAGTGCTATGAGTGTGTTTCCTCACACGCTGGTCAGTGTCATGGATTTAGATAATTCCTTTCATTTCATAGCTCAAGGTGTTTGCAAGAAGATGACTAGAGAGAGAAGCCACCAAGACACCTGTGACCAGAAATGGTAACTAAGTGCATTTACTCAAGTTCTTATATTATCCTCAAGTGTAATGTTTAAGTGCTTGTACTTCACTGGAACATTACAATTTCATGTTACTTTACTTTTACTACACTCCATTGTCACCTCTGACAGTTTGTCTAAACTGGAGCAGAGTTTTACACTTATGTTTTCAATAGTATCATCATTGTTTAAAATACACCATTGTCTTACTACTTTTGTACTTTAAGTAAATAAAGTAAACTTTAGAAGTTGTAGTAGGCCCCTTTTCTTGAGTAGAAAAATTAAGGGTATTTCTACTTGTAGTGGAGTATTTTTCTAGCTAAATACTTGCACCTTTACTTAGTATTAAGCTTGTGTACTTCAACCACCTCTTCCTGAGCTGGAGATGAAGGAGGCTGTACGTACAGCAACTGTTACCTGAGTTAAGGGTAGTACACAAAGTATTTAGAAGACTACTTAAAATGATCCTGAAAAAGTTTTTCACAATTGCGTGTGAGTATATATACATATTTACAGTGTGTGTGTGTGTGTGTGTGTGTGTGTGTGTGTGTGTGTGTGAGCACACCTTGACACCAGGAAAGGTGACGGCTGAAGAAGCATAGGAACCAATCATCAGGGAGAGAATAGTCGATCGTACATTCCCAAACATGTTTGGAAGCTGCATAAAAAGACAAAGATTATTAGGAGCTACATCTCAGTCAGCATTTCAGCAGCAACACCTCATACTACTGTCAAGCACAGCGGTGGAGGAGTGATGATTTGGGCTTGTTTACTTTTACTACACTCCAGAGCCACAGAACCTGGACACTTTACAGTCATTTAGTCAACTATAAACGTTTCTCTATACCAGAGTATTCTAGAGGCAACAGTGAGGTTATCTGTCTAACAGCTAAAGTTTAGTCAAAATTAGGTCATGTACCAGGACACTTATCAGAAGCACCCCAGTAATTGTACATCAGATTGGCTAAAATATGAAAGAATCAAGGTTTAGGAAAGGAATAACCTAGTCAATCTCAGCCCAATAGAAGTGCTGTGGCAGGACCTTAAGAGAGCTGTGCATAGTTGAATTCCTAAAATCCTCAATGACCTGAAGCAATGTTGGGCCGAAATAGGCCAAACTTCCTCTATAACAATGTGAGAGACTGATACAGTCATACAGGTTATTTTTATTGCTGCTAAAGGTGGATCTGCAAGCTATGTAATCATGAGGTATTTGGTATGACCTGTATGTTCTGTTTGGCTTCATGTTTGCTAAATGAATAAAGGCCCAGTGAAAAGTTATGTGTTGTCAGAAGTTGCATTATTATACTAAGACCTGCTATGATTGGACATTCATTTCTACACATCGCTATGATGCAAACTGATTAAAATAAACAAATCATGTTCTGAGAACATGAATTACCAATGATTCTGATGCACATGAACCACTTAAGCAGTAGATGGCACTGCTGATTCCTATGTGCACAAGCTTCTCAGTGGAGGAGTGGAAATTGAGATGATTAACCAACACAAACACACACTAACTGCTCCTGTGATACTTCTGGTCATGTAATATTGGCGTGTGTGTGGGTGTGTGCATATAAACATTCTCTGGCCATGCAGATGGTATGTTTTGGGTGTGAGTGTGTGTGTGTGTGTGTCTATAGACGTTCACTGCAGCTATAAATGCAGTCACAGCTCACTGCACGTGGCTCTGTTCACACTACAGGCCTGTGCCCTCAGTTTAACTTACTGCTCATATCACATTTTTTGGGTGACTGTCCATTTCTAGAATGCTGGAATGTCCCCAACAGTATGAACTGACTAGAGGTGGCAGAAGTACATACCCAAGTAAAAGCACAGGTATTTACCTAAAAAATACTAATAAGTAGAAGTGGCACACTAATTCTTTACTCAAGTTGAAATTTTGAGTACATGATCAATATAAAGTTAATGTTTTTCTTGGGAATAATCATTAAAGTACACATAAAATGGAAGTACTCCTATAATGTACGTGTATGCCAAAATAATACAAATATATTTGTGTTGATTTTACACAAGCTGGGGATGTGACGATTAAAGTCAAATAGTTTGTTCTTATGAGAACATGAAGGAATGTAGCATCTGGTCATTATTGTGCTTAGATTGTAGGATATCTTGGGTTTTAAGTTTAATGTAACAACTGAAGCAATTCTGTGCACTTGTTTTTGTGCAAATAGTATCTGTTTTATTTATAGCTCACTTTCTTTGACAAAGAAACTATAGTAATCACATAAAGGCTCTTAACCTGAGCTACCTTTAGTGAGGCGTTTCAATTTAAGTATAGCAGCAACAACAGCATTGTATAGTATAGTAAAAGTGTAGTCAGATCAACCAGCAACAAGCAGAAGCCTACCTATACCACCCTCTGTAGTTTCTATACATTAAGCCATTGTGTAGAGGAGACTATCAGGCTTCCTCAGCATCAGATTTTTTTGTAGGATTTCATCAACATATCTTTGTTTAGGTAGGTCAGTATAATTTTACAACATTTGTATCTTGTATCATAGGTCCATAAATAATGGAATGATAATTTGGAAGTTTTTTTAAATAATAGCAGCCATTTTCACACACATTTTGGGAGGCTCATACACAATGGAACAAACTAACTAGTCTGGTCTGGCTGCTGTTTGTTTGTATGTCTTTTCTGCCTTAAGAAAGCTGGTCATTATCTTTAAATCATTCTCCATCTGCACTGTGAAGAGCTGTTCTATTAGTTTTGCGGCATATGGCTGAATATGAACATAGGGTACATATATACTCCTCCTATACACCTCAGAAGTCATCCTGTTACTTATCAGCAGTCACATTATCAACAAACACCAGTGACACAGTTCCACTGACAGCCATACATGCCCATGTCATAACCCTGCTTCCACCATGTGACGCAATATGTGCTATGCTTTGTATTATGAGCTGTTTCTTTCCTTCACCAGACTTGTCTCTTCCTATCGTTTTAGTACAAGTTTATCTTGGTTTCATCTGTCCAGAGAATCTTATTCCAGAACCGGTCAGGTTTTGTCAGAGGTTTCTGGCAATGTCTAATCTGGCCTTTCTGTTCTTGAGTGTTACCAATGCTCTGCACCTTGTTGTGAAACGCCTGTATTTACAGACTGGGTCTGGTGCACTGATGGCTGTCAGTCCTGAATGGTTGAAATCCCTTAACGCTTTGAATTAAAGCTGAAAGTCTTGATTTTGCTCACATCTTGAGATTCACTTAATTATAATAATAATTATTCCATTGTTCATTTACCTAAATGTATACAAAAAAACATCATGCATGCTCTCTAATAGGCATGGCTACAACAACGTAGGACAATGCAGGATCTATATTAGTAGGTATTGTACTTTAATTATGTAAAATGGAGGTTTGTGATTACTCTCAAAGGTGCTACTCAGTGGCAACTGGACCCACTGTGGTTCCTGATGTTTCACCTCTCATTCAACAGGCTTCTTCAGTGACTGACTAATAGGGAGTACTAGGTATTTAACCTCTGTGATCATTAAGGTCCCAGTCACATGTTGATTGTTGTCCCGCAGAACAAAGCTTGACATAAAGTAAATGGTCTCTTTTACTTGTCTTCCAAACCATCTGTCTTCTCTGGCTCTGGACTGTCCCATGCGGTTCAGATGCAGTTGAGTTTAGCTTTGAGGAGCTGCCTGTCCCTTGAGCTCATGTGAAGCAGTTGCGTTGCTTCTGAGAATTTCTGGCTGCTTTGAACTGCAGAACAGTGCAGGCATTTTAACAGCCGTTCATACCTTGACACCTGATCCTAACACACATGATGCTTAGTTGGGACAACAATTCAATGACAACAGTTGCCTGGTACTCCCAACCAGTCAGTTCAAACTGATGAGAGCTAAAACACCCTGATTTTTAATATCTAATTCTAACCCAAATGGCTTTACTGGGTGACACCCAGTGCTGGAATTAGTGACACCATTGGGTACCTCTAGCGATAGTATGAGACGCTGGTGGGGATGTGTCATTATGTGACGTGTGGGATGCGAACGTGTTGAATATCACCAACATGTTTGCTCCTAGTCGTGTGACGTTCATGCAACGTCAGACATCTCTGCTCTGACTTCCTCACTCTCCTCAATAATGTTTCCATGTTGTTGCGCAGTAGCTTCACCTGCACCTCTGTTTTTCCATTCTTATCTGCCCTCCCCTCTTTTCCATGGCTCTCTCCCTCTCTTTCCATTAGCTGTTCCATCTGCCCTTGGCTTCAGTTCTCAAAATCAGCCTCTTATCATTCTTCCTTTCTTCCTTGTAGACACACAGTAGTTAAAGCGAAGTTCTTTCCACAGGTGTCACTCAGTTTCCCAGTGTACACGAATTCAGTGCAGTGAACATTTTGACATTAGCTGAAGCAGTAGCAGCAGCTACTGTGTGGCGCATGACCCAAGTCTGCATACACTCATAGTGTTGTTAAAAATAGAACTATACTGACCAGTGCTTATATCTGTGGAAACAAGAGATTTAGGTTTAACCTGTAGGAAGATTCAAAGACGACTGATTTCAGTTTATCTTAGTTCAAACTGTCAAGTGCTGGCTGCTAGTTAGGTTAGCTGGGAATGTATTCTCAACATTCCCAACACAACACACAGTATGTGAACACAGAAAAGAGGAGCCAGCACTGACAGTAGTAGGGCCTAAATGACTATGTCAAGTCCAGGACATGGTCTAGGTCAGGGCGTGGGAGGGAGAGAGAGGGATAGACAGAAGGAGAGAGAGAGAGAGAGAGAAGGGGTTGACAGAGGACAGGGTGGTGGCAGGGTGTGTTCACCACTCGTGTTTGGATTGGCTGAGAGGCTGCAGCAGAATTTAGAGCAAGAGGAACAGCATGTGTCGCTTTCCAAAATACACACAGACGCACACAGAAGCATGTGCTTAGAATCACAGGTAAACAATTCACAAAGTGTCACAACCAGAGACACAAGCACCAGACTGCAGGGTTGTAGATTGACTTTATCTAGTGGACTAGTAAATACATGATGATCCACTGACGTTACAGCAAGCTTGACATCACAGTCTGACTGAAAGATGGAAATGTAAGTGTGATGCAGGCACTGGTGACCTGGCACTGCACTGTGATGTCACAGGGAGACCAGGAAGTCTACACAGTAGAGACCTTTGTCCTGTGTGCTGTCCCTCCCTACAGTGGACTGCAGCTGAACTCATTTGTTGCTGAAATTATTATCAATAATCAAAGCAGGCTAAAAAAATACATACAAAAAGAACCAGGCTACCATGATAAAATTGCAGTAATTGATTGAATTTCCTCCATGTTGTCTTATAATGTTGTTAAAGTGAACACGTTAGTAAGACATTACAGTACTTACTGCATATTACAAGACTACAAAGGGAGGATTTAGTTTGCAAATAGTGTGTGTGTGTACAGAATGTGTGTGTGTTCATCGTACTGTGAGTGAGGTGAAGGTCAGGCAGATTCCTCCGAAGCCGTTGAAGGAGACAGCGAGGAAGATGAGACCAGACAACACTGATGGAACAAATGAAGTCATACAGTAAGCAGTAAGTGAGCGTTCCCCACATGTCAGATACAACATGTGAGCAGTTAGCAGGGTAAAGATGTGGGAGTGTAGTGAGAGTGGACTGATGATTGGATGAATCATTCAAGGCTTGATGCACTGATGCCCTCTCACCTTCAGGGTTGTATGCAGCAGCAGCCATCATTGCACAGGAGGCTGCGAAACATGAACTGAAACACATACAGACACGAGAAGTGAGAACACATAACATGAGGAGTGTTCAGAATTCTGGATCGAGCCAATTACCGATGTGCCGACTGTCCTACCTGCCTACAAGTCTAAGTGGCCGAGGCCCGTATCGATCCATCAAGATGCCCAGGGGTAAAGTGGCTGCACTCAAGAGGAACGATCCGATGGTGAAGCCGAGATTCAGTACCTCCTCCTGCTCCACGCAGCTCCGCCATTCACCGCTCTCCATGGACGTCACGTTGGCATGGACTGTCTCATTCTCTGAACAGGATCATAGAAAACTCAAGTGAGGAGAGTGGAAATTGTTTTAATTAATAGAGATAAACAGGTACAAAGGCTGCCAAAGCATAAGACACATCAGAATGTATAAAGCAAAATCAATCAAATCAATCAAATTTAATTTAATTTACTCATGGTAATTTAACACACTGGTGCTGAGATAAAAGAAGGAGTAGAGCACAAGCACGGTGGTGAACACATTTCACATTTATGCAAGTTTGTATTGTGTTTGTTCTCCACTGATGGAGACAATACAAGCAAGGATTTTGTTGTTTGGTGTGTGGTCGCCTCCAGTAAACCTTTAAAATATCCCCCTTTAGTTTACAACTGACAAGAGGATGGATCCTTATGCCTTAGAGGTTTCATTTTGGGCTGTGATTGGCTGGACATTTATTTCCCTAGCAGACTGTAGCTGCTAGCAAAGTAGTTAATGTGGATGTCTACAGCAGTAGAGACTAGATATGGTGGTTAAGCAATGCAAATGTGGGGGATTTGTAATTTGAGTAAAATGTGCTATTAGAGTACATTGACAAAGGTAAGATGTCTGTCTACCATATCTCACCCCTGCTGTTAACCACCAGACTGGAGGAAGCCAGGACATCCTTGCTGTTAGGTGAATGTGTGAACCCTTCTGCCACCATGCAAAGCTTTCTGGGATAATTATAGATACAAAGACTTAAACAGCACATTGCAGTATTTCTTGGCAGAGCAGTAAGAAAAGGAAACACTCAGGGTCCATTTTTCTACATTCACATCTAAACCAAGCTACATTAACAACTGCCCCTAACAGAGAACAGCAAACCATTCAAGCATCTTGTCTGTAGCACTGACTTTATCACATGTACGCACAATATCACCACAGATGCAAACCATGCTTTAGTAAACTTCAGTAATACAAGCAAGTGTAGATGATTACTGCGCCACTAATAGCTGGCTGCATGGTGGTCTTACCTATGCAAAGGTGGGAATAGAAGCCCTCATTCTTCAGCATGATGAGCAGGGAGCCCCAGCCCAACAGAACAGCAGAGAAGAGCAGGTTCTCTATAATGGCTGTGATGGCCATCCACCACCTCCTCCTGTAGGCCTGGGCCAAGCTGGGAGCCATGACACCTGGAGACACACGTAAACAGGAAACAGAAGAGCAACAAATCAGTGCACCAAACAAACCTTTAATAACACTCTGACACCGGCTTAATGTGCTAGCTTACAGTCTGTCTGAGCAAAGAGCCCTAAACAAGACACTGAGCTCCCCAACTGAACCTTCAGAAAAGTCCAACTTCTTCTGCAGCTTTGTATCAGAAGTGCAGTTCTCCACATTTGAACCTAGATAGATGGTAGAGTTTTGGACATTTGTGGTTACTTTCTAGTTTACTGAATAAAGGATGTGATGAGATATACATAAGAAGACACTGTCTGACATTAAATCAGACTAAACCTTTCCTGTTTTATGTCAGTTAGGATTACCAAAATTATTTCTGTTTGCTAAATGGCAGAATAATGACAGAGAGATTTTTTTAGATATTTTTATTACTTTGTTCAAGGTCAAAGGTTTACATACATGTCCTTAGTATTTAGTAGCATTACCTTTAAACTGTATGACATTGGGTCAAATGTTGGGAGTATCCTGCCACAAGCTTCTCACAGTAGTTTGCTGGAATTTTGGCCCATTCCTCCTGACAGAACTGGTGGAACTGATTCAGGTTTGTTGCTCACACCTTTTCAACTCTGCCCACAAATTATGTACAGGATTGAGATCAGGGCTCTGTGATGGCCACTCTAAAACATTGACTTTGTTGTCCTTAAGCCACCTTGTATCTAATTTGGTGGTATGCTTAGGGTCATTTAGAAGATGCATTTACACTCAAGCTTTAACTTCCTGGCTTGAGGTAGAATAGACTTTATTGTCATTACACAGTCATATGCAACAAAATTAGGAGATTTTGAATGTAGCCTTGTAGCCTTCTTTCACTGTGCAATCAGGAAACCAAGAGGCGGATCCTTTGCAGCTATGCCAAAATCCTTTGTAACCTTAGGCCATATAGAAGATTGCAGAAAAGGTTAGGGGTGTGATGTTGAGGCAGATGGCCTCCCACCCTGAGGCTGGTTCTGCTGGAGGTTTCTTCCTACAAAGTGAGTTTTTCTTCTCCACTGTCTCCCAGTGCTGTTCAAGTGGTAGCTTGGTAAGAGGCCTTCAGCCCAACCAGTCGTGTTTACTACACCTAACCAACCTCCAGTGTTACTCCAACTCTAACTTTATCCACTAACTTTTTTAGGATATGTGACCATAATCCTTTATGTTCATGCTGGACTCTTTATGAAGGTAACAGCTTCTCATGTAAAACAAAAGTCTGTGTATAAAAAGAGCCACAGCTTTGTTGTGTTTTTAATAATCACAAGGGTATAATAGAATAAAGTGTGAGGTGTGGAAAGTCTTTTAATATGAATGCTGGGCCTAAGGACTCACATGACTGTAAACAGTTTGGGGTATATATGCCACAGGGCACCGTTGATTCAGTCACCACTAAACACATGTGATGGCACATTAGCCCAGCCTGTGTGATGTCATGAAACCTGACAGGAAGCAGGAGACGCTGAGACCAAAGAGGGAGAAGTCAGACCACTCGATCTTCATCGGTAGCTGGAGATATCAAGTGTCACGCACTGGTCTAACCCATGTGCAGCGACCTACACACACACACACACACACACACTGAAAACATTCAGGTTGAACTGCAAATCAATGATCCCAGTTCTTCCCAGCTCTGCATGTGTAAATATTTGAAGGGCTGTGTGTTTGTGCACGCATGTGTGTGAGTGGGTGTAGATGTGTGCTTCATTGAGGGTGGGGGTTTATGGTGTTAGAAAGCTGTAACTCACGTTTGCACACTGCTGACCACAGAAATAGCAGCTCTCTCTCTCTCTGGAAATAAAATCCAAGCTGTCAAACACTCTGTGAACGTTTAATCCACACTCTTTAAAACCTGACGTACTGAGTCAAAAACCTTTGCCCATTGTGTCCCCATTGTCTACACACAATAAAAGACAATATCATTAGCCACTGTTTACTAATGTATTTAAAACCAAAAACTAATCTCTCTTTTTCAGACTCTTTGCTGTGGCTACAAATTGTGGTCAGGTTTGCTACAGTAGCTAGGATTGTTTGGTTTGCTGGAACATGACTGGAGTTCACCTGTGGCAAACTGAACCAACTAATCAGAAACACACTGACTTGTATAAGGTCTTGAACAGACTGTAAGCCAAGCCATGAAGTATAAAGAACTCCATCAGGACCTCTACAGTAACATTTCGTAATGAGGCACAGATCACAACAAGGGCATAAAACCATTAGTTCCCCTGAGACCAATGTTGTAGTAATTGTGAAATACCAGGAACACAACAGTCACTTTAACAGAAGGACTTGGCAGAAGGATGAAGGATCTCAGTAATACTCCATCAATCAGACCTTCATGGCAGAGTGGCGACACTGAAGACACAGAAAATAAAGACCTGATGCAGAACACATGACCGGAGTGAAGCAGTGAGAATTTGTGCTTATCGCTCACAGACCTGTTTGTCCTCTCCAAGATGGAGACTTGCAAGGAAAAGACAGGAAAGGAGATTGTGAGCCTTCTTGTCCATCATCAGTACATGACCTCATAAAGGCTCTACAGAATGACAGGGCACACATTCCAAACACACAGAGCTGGTATTAGCAGGTGGACATCACTGACAGTTCTGCTGGCTGAGATTCTGTTGTCTTTGTTCACGACAAAGTGTGGCTAACAAGTGTGTCGCTGGGGTAGCTGAAGAGCCGCCATGTCAATCCCAGTAGTCATCCCCAGTTTAAATAAAGCGCGGACAACTATGGATCAGGCTAAACCAAGACCAACATAATTTTACAGTCAATTAGTAAAAAATGTAAGCAGTTGCTCTAAATCTAATTTAACAAACTTGCTACATTCCATCTAATGCATATGTGATAAAATCGTATCCACAGTGTTTTCAATCTGTGGTAACTTCTCTCCAGCCAGGCTGAAGTTTCACCATCTTCCTCACAGACTGATTTACATCACATCCCATGATGGTGTCACTTGTTCTCCCACTTTGCTCTCCATTCCTCTGTGCGCAGAGAAATTCTTTCCCTTGTACAGATGGAAAACTTTGGGCAACATCCACACGGTCAGCTGGATGTGGTGACGGAGCAGCAGCCCTCTGTCAGAGGTGGATCGGGCTACAAACAGATCCAGGTGTATTTATATTACTGGAAATACTAGTTTAGAGAACTGAAACACACAATTCTCAATTCATATGAGATGGGAAGATATAACAGCTTCATTCTAAAATGACAAGTTGTTCAGTGACTGCTGTACAGCAGAATGAGTCAGGTAAACCATGAGGTGTTCAGTCCATGTGTAACTTAATATCACACAATGTCACGTTGTCACATTGGCTCCGTCAGCACACAGACATTGTGGAGTATGTCAAGGATGTGGTTCTGTCTGTTATTTCAAGATGTCAGCTGCAGTGTTGACCATGTACATATAGCAGTGTGTTATAGACAAAGAAAGAGTTCATAGCTCCTGTAAAATGAATGAATTTTATTGTTGTTAACATTAGATTTTATTTTGAAAGAACTCCCAACAGGACTGCATTTGTATTCAACAGTCTGATGCACCTTCAGCATCACAGTGTCTAACATGAAACACTCATAAAAAACCAGTGAATAACATCACTTTATTGCTGAAGCTAATTTTAACCCTTCCACACTGGCTTGACAATCAGGATCTTTAAATACCAAATAAACATTAATACATTACTAAAAGTAAAAGTACAATTTGTATATATACATATATCTTCACATGTAAAGCTCTTTGGTCAACATGGTATATAAATAAAGTGTCTCTGACGTGCAGTGAAGTCAATGTCTGCAGCAGCGGAAAATGGAAGTAGTCATGTAAATTAGAAGATGTTCTTCAGTGCACTGCTTAGAGTACAGTCAATATCTGAGTATCTGAGTATATCTGCTGTACTCCACTTAAGTACAATATAAAATTACATTTCAGAGGTAAATGTAAGTATTTAGGTACTACCTTTCCCTTCACCCAGCTGTAATAGTTGTTTCAGATTAATAACACACAGCTACTGTTCCAGCAGCGGGTGAAGTAATTCAAATAATAATGATCATCAAACAGCACATAAGGGGTTAAAATCAGCTACAACCTGAAAGTGATGACCACATGAATGCAGCAACAATTATAATCCAGTAATATCACACTCACTGAAATGAAACAAGTCGTGTATGAACTTCTACTTTTGCTACTTCAAGTTACTTTTGAGCTAATATTTATCTACTTTAAGTACCACTTTGAATCTACGGCTTTTACTTGTAACAGAGTATTTCTACTTTTACTTAAGTCAACAATCGGAGTACTTCTTCCACCAGTACACCAGTCCTCCTCTCTCTGCTTGTTACACTCATTCTTTTCCTGTCACCACTTTGAAGTCACCTTACGCTAAATATGGAATTCTCCAAGAGGCCACCGTCATCATCCCACTCATCACACCACACACACAGCTGCCTCTCAAATGCTGCCGCACACTGTGAGTCCACCTCGTCCACGTAGCATCTACAGTTCTGACAGTAGGAACTGAACAGTAACTGATCCGATGCCGTGAGTCCAGATCCCTCCAGCCACAGACACACAGCTCATTAAAGTCATTTATAATAGGGACACTATAGGCTATAGGAAACAATAGCAGACCTGCAACATGTTGTAAAGTCACTTACACTGCAAGTTGTTCTGCTCCAGTAGATGATCAGAGTTTATATGGTGGTGATTCACTCCACTGGTACAGCGGTTTCCCAACACAAGAAATATAATTCTGTCAGACTGACCACAGACTAACTTTCTTTCTTTGTCTTTCTTTGTTACTTTGTCTTTCTTTCTTTCTATGTCTTTCTTTCTCTTTGTTTGTTTGGTTCTTTCTTTCTCTTTTCCTTTCTTTCTCTTTCTCTCCTAACGTGTGAGTTCCTTCCCTGTGTGTGACAGCTGTTTTAAATGGCACATGTGCGCTCACATTGACTCTCTCTGTGTACAGTATGTCTATAAATGGAGCCTAACTCTCGCCCACCCCCATGCTACTGAACTTAACACTCACACACACACACACACCCACACACACACGCACAGATGTCTCGCTACATTCCTCCAGACCTAATGTGCCTTGGTAAAAATGATGAAACCTCTCAGCTCTAACTCTGCTGTCGCTCCTGTGAAGTAGAAGAAGTTTTTCACCTGCCAGCGTGTCAGCACTGATACGCTGTGCTTGTTTGCTTACTGGCTCCATCATGTGTCCACCCACAGTATGTCATTCAGACATTTGTGGAGTGTGTTTCATATAGAAGATACACACATCTGTCCAGCTACTGGTGAACACTCCCAGCTGTTCATCAAACCAGTCCCTGCACATGAGGGAGGACATATGGATATTATTAGTATATGGATTAGTTTTCTGTCAGTTCTTGGTTCCTCTACTGTAGCCTGTATGGCTTATGCTCATTAAGACTGACAGTTTTTTCAGAGCTTCTTTTTTCACATTGAAAATAAAAAGGCTTTAATCTCAGCTTCCTTCGTCCTTGGCTGCATTTAGGTCTGCCATTTTAAGAATCTCATGACAATCATGGAGACGTGTGTAGTCAGCTCAGTCATTGCACTAATATGTAATGCTAACTAACCCCACTGATGTCTAATTCATATAAATCCTGTGTAACCACACTTTCAAACTCACGTCTCCTTCTGTCATCATGTTCTAGGCAGCATTATGCTGTGTAGAGACTGATTTAACCATGAAGACACTCAGACTTTTATTAATTCAGTAGCTGTACACTGTCTGTCTTACATGTTGGTCTTGTTGGTGAAGTTTAACACACGTGTGTAGTCATTGTCCAGAAACTGGGTCTCTGGACACATGTGCTCAACGTGCTTCCTCCCCCCACCCGTCTACCTCTGTGTAGGACTTCTGATAGTTCCATCTTCAGATCACATCACAGTTAAACATTTCAAAATGAATATGTAATGCTTAATGTGTAATATATACAATATAACAACATAATACTTGTGCAGTCAATAACGTTCTGTTTTATATATTCATTCATTTAGATGACTATTTGTGTTGATCAGTGCCAAAAAAGACAAATAAAACCAATTATGATTTAATGAAAATAAATGAAAATGTTCAGGTTAAATACTTTTCATGTGTAAGTGTCATTCCATCTGAGAGACGCTCCTGCATGACACAGGATGTGAGTTGTTCTAGATAAGACTGACTATAAACAAATGACAGAAAATTTAAGTTCTTCAATTCAACCTTTATTTAAACAGGCAAGTCAGTCAGTTACAACCTTACAGTTACATTGAGTCTGGAACTTTAAGCCTCCTTCACTCATCCTGGTCCTAAAGACACACGTGTCAGATAAAAAGTAATAAATAAGAAGGAACAAGAGTGTAAACAATAGGTACATAAGGGATTTGTAGGACTGGGATATCATGTCATAATACACCTGCAGAGTAAGTAAAGTACTAATAAATACAAGTAATAAATATTAATATGTGTATCTATGTGTTTTTTCTCTTTTTATTGCAGCTAACACCCCCTTCTTGTAACTTTTGCAATTTTCAAACTATAATGACAAAAATGAAAAAACCAAAAACCAAAAAGAGGCAGAACTGTGAGCAGAAAGACAGAACCAAGACCAAAGACCAAAAACTGCATCTACAGGTTTGGATAAAAGCAACGGCCTGTTACCACAGCAGGTCAAACATCTTCATTAAACAGCGTCATACAGACACTATGAGATATTATTAGAGTTTAAAATGAAAAATTACTGTGACAATATTTTAAGAATAAAGTTTTACAGATTCATTTTTACTTTTCCAAAAATGAATGAATGGTTGAATTTGTGATTTTGAAAAAGTCGACCGGTCTCAACAGGCGGAGCAGTAAGAGCAGTGTCTGAGAGTTAATGCTGCGTTCATGCCATTTCCTTTAGACCCTTCATACAACGCTCCGACTTAATTATAATTATAATATAATTAAAACTCTTTCACTGGGAGGAAATGGTGTCATGTTTTGATCTTGTATCCAGTTGTCATAATACATCCATAACAGCAGCGAAACAACAACAATGCTGCTACTGATGTGAACACAGCATTACTGACAGGCAGTTAACTCATGTCACTTACCTGGGGGGAAGAAAAAAGCTAAAGAATTTTTACAAATAAAAAAGTCTCTTCAATGGCAAACAGAGTAAAATGTCACAGTGACATCACAAAATGGAAAGCAGGCCACTGATACACATAAAAAAACATTGGAACATTAGTGTGTGTACTAGAGCTGCTCACTAGTGGTCAAACTGAATCCTTCCTGTGGTGAACAGGAGCGCTGACACGAGACGTGAAAGAAGGAAAGTAAAAAGATCAGGTTTGTAGCAAACTGAGCTGGACATGAGCAGTACCACTAATAAACACATAGTCACATTTTAAGCCTGAACACAAAGTTCTGTCACATGTTCTGTATACTGACTCTACCTGGGAGTACACACCAACCTCTACTGGGTCTAACCATGAATATAAATCATATTATGAAATGAACCAATCAGATTCATCCACGTGATCGTGTTGTGACGCTTTAAATCCAGCTCCAGTTGGTGTGTGGAGTCTTATAATGTCTAAAGAACCAGCAAAAGTCTAGTCAGGCCAGAAAGAAAGGAAGGATAATGAAGCGTACTGGCCTTTAACAGTTTAATGCTCTGATGGGCTGTAGTGCAGACTATAACAGACGCTAGACTGTGTACAGACAGAACATGTCACTTTAACACACTAAACACAGGCTGAGCTTTCACTCTGCAACATGTTAGAAATGTGTGACGTGTGCTGATGAGCAATCTGAAGTGCTCTGCTAACAGTCTTCTGTAAATGTTAGTTTTAGTCTCATGTACGATCTCTGTACGAGCAAGTTCCAACTGTGATGTTTGCATTGCAGCATTATGATTATTAGAGCAGCCAGCTGTGGGTCCTAGTGTACGTCAGCTTATCTGGTCACCTGTTACTGTCCTGATATTATTACTGCTAATACAGTGTGGATGTAAGGTTAGTGCATGCGTGTATCTGTGTTACCACTAAGTGCTTCTCTCCTTTCTTCCCTTCAACCCATTCATTTAGCAAACAGAACTTTTCATCTGAGAGGTGCTATGTGTAGCAACGTGCTGTTAGGTTAGAAAGATGAAACTGAAAGAAAATACATTTCTTCCTTCACTAAACTACGTTTCTGTAGAATTTTTCTGTAGTCACTAAATATGTGAACATTAGAAACTCCAGGTGCCACAGTTTTTGGTTAACTAAGTTACATCAGACTTCTTCCAGAGGTGCATGAGTTGAACATGTTATGAAAGTGCCCAACAACACTGCTTTATGCATTACTCAGATTTTACTAGCTTTTACAGGAGCAGTCTGATTTAGTAAATGACATCACTAGTTTTGAAGCTAGCTAGCTTCCACTAAGAACTTGATTAGGTATTACGTTAGCTAAACTCTGGAGGATAAGTGCAGCCAGTCTAAATTATGAACTGTGTCACAGCAGAAAGATGTCTGTACTAGCATGCTAGCTTGCTATATCTTAAAATGTAAAACTTAGCAGGTTAGCATGCTGTATAGCTGACTGCACGGCAGAGTGATGTTTCAGTGGTTTGTCTCCAAAATATTTCTACTTATTGTCCCTAAAGAAAAATGGGGAGCTGGTGTAAATACAGTTTGAGTAAGCTAAGGGATTCACTTCTACACATAGCACCTTTTCACTACATACCAGTGATGGTCTAACTTTCAGTTTTTCTGATTGTTTCTTAGCTACAATTTTCGCTCTCTACAGCTTCCATTCTTGTATCTCAGCAGCAAGTATTTAACATTTTTCCTTCCTCTCTCCTCACCCCTCTCTTACACATTCTGTCTCACGTCTTCTACATTTTCCACCAATACTCCTTCAGCTTTGCACTCCTCTCCTTCAGCCTCCAGTCTGTCACTGTTTCCCCCTCAGTCCACCTGCCATCCCTTTTTCCCATCACTCCCAGAAGATGTTGGTGATGTCAGAATCCAGGCTGAAGATCCAGAACACTAGCGGTGTGGAGATGAGGACGAACGACCAGGACACCCCCTTTAGTGACCGACGCAGCTTTGTCATTGTGGCACTAACCAAACCCTGGCTAGCCCTCGTCCTCTGCAGCTCCTCTTCCTCTTCAAGTGCCTTTTTGAGAGATGGATTTGAACAGAGGAAAGGGTTAGACGCAGGCCACTCTGACAAACAATAATTCTGCTGTGTGAAGCACGGAAGCATAATCAAGCTACTCATCTGACCTGGAGTTGGCTTCCTGGCTCAATATAGTTTCTGGCCAGGAATTTGAGGACCTCGTCCATCAAGATGACAGGAAGTGACATCTTCAACACCACCACCCACTGAGGCCAGGACAGAGGGCGTATCTGGAATATTACCTGAAAATAAAGACAGAGTACATGTGTATTTAAGCCCTGAAATGCACCGTAGAGACAGCACTGTGTCGCTGCCTCAGGTGTAAGAGCACGACACAGTTTTTCATCTGACTCGTCAAGCTTCCTGTCTCTCTTTAGCAGGAGCTCGATACCACTTTCCAATACCATCTTTTCCCCTCTCCTACATAACTGCTTAATAACACATTTGACAGTAGCGTGTACTGAGCTTAGCCTAGCCATGTAAAAATCATCATGCTGAAACATCTAATATTCTGCTCCCTTAAAGAAGAGATAAATGCACACAGCATGGCTCAGTTGTGCTATACGGCTGCAAATTCTCGGTTATGTATCAGACTGGATTACACTTTTTCCTTCTTACAAAATCTGATCCATAGGTTTTTGCCAGTATCAGACTAATACCGATGAAGATATGGGAACATCGGCACACCCCTAAATGACATGAATTTGTTAATCTTCCCATCCCTACTACATTTACATCACATCATGGTTTTAATGTTGTGCTTGATCAGTTACAGGCTTCACTACTCACCGGCAGTGGGTCTACGTATAGAATGAGGAAGTGTAGGGCCATAGACAGACAGATGGCCCCCACCAGCCAGGGGTTAGACCAGGGAGGCATTTTCAGCAGGGACTGGTTCTCTGACAAACTGGACAGTACAAGAAAAGTCAAGAAAGAACATGATGTTTACTTTGTGCCACTTAACAGTTTGAGACGTCATCTCTATCCTGGATCCTCAACCTTCTACGCCTCACACCCAAGTGACCACTCAGAATACTGAGGGTTGTTTCATATCCAACACATGAGTGTTGGATAGTTAGCTTAGCGTGTGGAAACATTTGTTTAGCTCTTACCTGTTCAAGGCGTTGCACATCTCTATCGTAACCAGGACAGAAAGAGCCATAGTCATTGGATAAGGAGACTCAAAAACTGAACATTGCACACCAGCAAACTCAACATGGCCTTCGCTGCACTGCAGATAGTGGGACTGTGGACGAAACAGAAGTGTGAGTAACATTCCTGGTACATTACAGTGGAACAAAACTGCAAACCCAACACTGACAGTATCATCTTATAAAGTTGGTAAACATGCTGGCAAACTGCCTTTTTAACACATTCAGCAGACACAAGGTAGCATTAGCATTCATTTTGAATTGTGTTCACATCCACATAATGAGCCTAACTCCAATGTTTGCCCACTGATGTGACCTATGTTCACTGCAATCAGTAAATTAGCAATTTAAAAGAGCTGATCATGTAAACACTAAGTTTTGTGCAACATAACTTAAAAACCACAATGACTTTCACTGCCGTCTGTCACAATCCACTGCCTAAATAAATCCTATTTATGAAACACAACAAGCAATACTGCACAACATGCAGTCTTCACCGAACAACAAGCATTAAAACGAGCATTAAAATGAGCATTTTCCCTTTTTCACCTCGACCAGTCGAGGCAGATGGCCACCAACCCTGAGCCTGACCCTGTTGGAGTTTTTTCTCTCCACTGTTGCGTAGTGCTTGATCAAGTTAGATTTGTAGGGCTCTTCTCTTCAAATGTATTAGTCGTAACCTTACTATGTTAAATCTTTTGAGATGAAGCTGCTATCAACACTTGCTTAGCTGGAACTAATGTCCCGAGTATGCACAAACACTGCCATGCCCACTTTCACTGTTACCATTATAATACAGTAACAGTAAACTATAGATATCACTGAATGTCAATCATTTTTGTGTTGATCATTTTACCTGAGTATGTGATGGTGTGATTTTTATTATGCTAGTAATGTAAGAAGGTCTTAGTTGCCCACATTGTTTGCTCAAAATATAAATCATATAATGCTCAGCCACAGAGCATGAGAGGTGTAACAGAGAAGTGCGTGTGTGTGTGTATGTGTGTGTTTACCAGCTGATAGAAGGAAAGTTTAGGGCCATCATGTGCTGCCATAAACCACCAGGCAGCAGCTCCTACAGTAGCTGCTCCTACATAACCTGCAGAGACAGATCGCAGTATGTACAGTATGAGTCACTAATAATACTAATAGCAATTATAGTAATTTAGTGATGTAATTCCGTACTAGGTGTCTGACTCACATCCAATGATGAGATAGCGACAGAACAACCAGCTGGAGATCAGAGGCTCTTTTGGGGAGCGAGGAGGACGGGACATGATGTCCAGGTCTGGAGGGTTGAAGCCCAGAGCTGTTGCTGGGAAACCATCAGTGACCAGGTTTACCCATAGCAGCTGGACTGGGATCAGTGCTTCGGGCATGCCTAACGCAGCTGTCAGGAAAATACTGAGGAGGGAAGAAGGAGAAGTAAACAGTGAGAGTTTGATCCATAATATCTATAACATTCTGAAGAAATAAGATTCTTTTCTTATTTCAGTGTTTCAGCCTTAATTCTTTCTCACCAGACCACTTCTCCTATGTTGGATGATATCAGGTATCTGATGAACTGTTTCATGTTGTTGTAAATGGCTCTGCCCTCCTCCACAGCAGCTACAATGGTGGAGAAGTTGTCGTCAGCCAGGATCATCTCGGAGGCTGACTTGGCCACAGCTGTGCCGCTGCCCATTGCGATGCCGATCTCTGCCTTCTTCAGCGCTGGTGCATCATTCACCCCATCGCCTGTCTGAACCCATGAGAGAGGGGATTATTCAAGAATATCCCAGATCTGGTTTTCAACATGCCACTCTTCAAATACAAGGCTCTACACTCACCATGGCAGTGATGTCACTCAAGCTCTGCAGGTACTCCACTATACGACTTTTGTGTGCCGGTTCCACTCGTGCAAAGCACCGAGCCGTCTGGCAGGCCTGGCGCTGCAGGTGGGGGGGCAGCTCATCAAACTCCCGTCCCGTTAGCCCACCGATGACCCCTGCGCCCTCCTGCTCCTCTTCCTGCTCTGTGATGATGCCCACCCTTCTACAGATAGACAGAGCGGTGCCTTTGTTGTCACCTAAAGAGAAAGATGAAGTGTCTGGTAGAATGCTGGGGATGATTTGTCCATATGGACTCACAACCGAAGGAAAGAGACTTTTTTGACATACAACAAACCAACCACAGATTCTAGCTTCATTCAGTGTTGAAAGTTATAACACTGAAGACTGAAGTCCTTTTAGTGTTATCTCCTTTGGTTCTTATTAGTAACACAGGATGAACTTATGAGATGAGTATTTATAAAGAATTATTCAATTCAGTTGTAAGAGACACAATTTTACTTATAACTTAATTAATATGAATAATCAATAATGTCACAGTAAATAATGTTTTAGTACATTTACTCAAGCACTGTATTCTACTTCAGCACGGTTCTTGTACTTTACTGAACTATTTCCATTTTGGTTACTCATACATTTATTCCACAACATTTAAGAGGGAAATATTTCAACTCCACTACAATTATTTCACAACTTGAGTTACTAGTTCCTTTTTGCAGATGTACAGGGTGGGTGAAACATAACTAGGCATTAAAATTTTCTAATACAAGATTGTTAAAACAAATTGTACATGTATTTTATTAAATAGGAAAATGAAAGCAAATCTTTAAATTTCAGCGTAGGTACTGGTGGTGTCAACCTGTTTCCTCAAACGGCCAGCAATGGGGGACTTGGGGAAATCTTCTGAAGGAAGTCGTTTGGAAAACTGCTAAGAACCACCTGAATCCAAGTTCTCCAACGTGTGAGACTTATAAAATCCTATTTACTATCATCTATTTAGAGACTGTTTTTATCATGACTCCAGTGACACTACAAGTTCTATAGCCAATTTTTAATGCCTAGTTACTTTTTACCCACCCAGTAGATTCTTTAAAACATCAATTAATAAATTACAATGCATTACTGGGGGTGAAACAGCTGTCAGTGCATGAAATGCTAAAATATTTGGTCCACAAGTAACAGAAATCTATGTTGCTCGTGAAGTACTTTTATTTGATACATACATTTTTGAGCATACACTTGGTACTTTTACTTGAGTAAAGATTTTATCTGTATTGTCTGTAGTCTTTTATAGGGAAATCCTTACTAGAGTTTGTGTTTTAACCACCTCTGTCTGTCCCGTACTGCAAACAGTATCCTTCAAACCTCTTGTGTCTTTAACATTGTGATGCTGTAAGTCTGTACATTACCCAACAGATGGAGTGAACCAGTGTTTGATGTTAGAAAAAATAAAAAGTAGGTTGCATTTGTGTTAAAAAAAAAAAGAGAGCTGTGAGCTATAAACACTGCTTCACATCATTATTCACATGTGGCTGCTAGCTAAGAAAAACAAATGTCAGACACACATTATGCACATTGTATCGTCATGTTTGTGACTGTGCTCAGTAGAAAAATATAGTAGAGCTTTGTGGATCACCAATAATAATCATTTAATTGCAGCAACAACACTACATGTTAAAAAAATATAGCCTCTGTAGAGACAATATGTAGGTCAATACATTGCTGTGAAAAAGTATTTGCCCCTTTTCTATATTTTGCATATTTGTCACACGTAAATTATTCAGATCATTTAAAACAAATGTTAATATTACTCAAGGCTAACCAGAGTAAATACAAAATGCAGTTTAAGTTCAACTTTTGTCTCATCAGTCCACAGAATATTTGCCAGAAGTCTCATAATGTTTTTTGGCAAATGTGAAAAAAATATTCAGGAAGGTGGCAAGCACTTCAATATAAGTACTGTACTGTATATATCTAATTCTGCTTGTGCATGGGTCAACTGTACCTGTGATCATGATGACTCGTATGCCAGCCTGTCGACACATTCGGACTGCGTTAAGCACCTCTTTCCTGGGTGGGTCCAACATGCCCACACAGCCCACAAAGGTCAGGTCAGACTAAGGAGAGAGAAGAGATGGAGGGAAGGCACAGAGTGATATCCATTCAACATCTGATCAACGTGATCTCACACTTGATAAATTTATATCTACACGTCAGTGAGTCTGGCTCATTGGCATCATCATCACCTCATATTCAGCAAAGGCAGCTGAGTTCTCCAAGTTGAGGCAATGCATGTCTGGGGGTGTGTCCCTGGTTGCCATGGCGAGGCAGCGCAGCGTGTCTCTGCCCGAACCCCACTCCCGCACGATGGACAGGAGCTGCTCTCGAACAGCCGGGCTCAAAGGCACACGAGCACAACCACTGACACGGATATAGTTGCAGCGTTCCAGCACGCTCTCGGGAGCCCCCTGAGGAGAGACGTGGGGTAAAGCTAGGACACACTGAGATACTCTTAATAGCCACTGGGTAATAACATGGATTATGGTCTCACTGACCTTGATGAACATCTTGGTTCCAGAGGCAGATCTGGTGAGTTTATTGGATGAACAGAAGGCAGACATGGACTTCCTGTCTCTGGAAAACTCCAGCGTCAGCTCCTTTCTCATCAGCTGCTTAATCACCTAAACACAACCACAGTCTGGTCTTTAAAACTGTCGAGAGACTGAACACAGAACACATCTGTGGTGACTCTGAAACAGGACTAACAGAAAACCACAAATCTAGTTTATGATATCTGGGGTCTGAGGGCTTTTTCTCTCACTTCCTCATTCTCTCTCACACACACACACACTCACAGAGCAGCACGCTGTAGCTCTTTCAGCAGGGCTCAGTCCTCTCAGGTCGGTGTCAAACACATTCATTTTCTCCACCAGACAACAGAGGGCAGTCTCTGTTGCTTCCCCAACCTTCTCATATACCCCCTTTGCCTGGAACACACACACACAAAAACAAAAGAGGTTACGTACAATGTGGATTGAAGCATTTACTAACCAGTTTAATAGTGTATTTGTGGTAAAAATATATCACAGTCAGATCCCACATGTAGATGTTTCAGAACCATATACGGTAATATATGGTGGTTCGAGCCACTGCTGCAGTCATGTTTGCATTTCTGACCTCATTATAATCCAGTGATGAGTCATTGCACAGAGCACAGATGGAGGCCAGCTCCACCAGGCCTTCATACTGACTGCACTTCACCACTGAGCCATCCTTGTAACTGGAGATGAGGAGAGAAGTGGTGACAGGTGAAGAGAAGGCATTTTAACAAGTAGGAAGGATTAGAAGCATATAATATCTATAATCTATTATCATCCATCACCCATAAACTGTTAAGGGTTAAGAATTAACAGTTAAGGACACTCACACTTCCCCTTCAGGGGCGTATGTGGATCCAGTCACGGTGAACTCGTTCAGGCTGCACCGGTCCTTCGACACATTGTCTACTATAAACATCTAAATACACAGACATGCAGACATTGTAGTAACTGGTTAGTTTAATGTTAAGGCTATTAATGTTAATAAAACTCCTGTTAAAACATCCTGTTAATAAAAGGTTAATTTCAATTTGAACAGGCTGCTACACCTCCTAAACATGTCTAAGCTAACATTATATTTTAAGGCAACTTTCCGGTGATTCAACGTTTTGTGCCATATAAAGAGGGTAGAAACATTGAAGCTTAATCACAAACTAATTTGATACTCACTGATTGTTTTTTTAACATGCTAATTATGTTGAATTTTCTGCTTTGCTGTTCATTTAATATTATTCTACAGACCTGTTGCCATTATGCACAGTGAGAGACTGGAAGGCTTGTGTGTGAAACACTAGTGTAGACAATGTTGATTTGATTTGATTTATTCATTGACTAAACTCCAAACACTAATCTATTGGTCTCACTCAACCAGGATCTCACCTCTGATCCTGTGTAGATCAGAGTGACCTGTTGACCAATTGCTTCTGTCTCCTCAGCTGAGCAGATTTTCTTTGTAATGTTCACAACATAAGGTGACATGACTGGGTTCTGTCACATACTGTCTAAAATATGAACCCTTTGTGTTGCATATACATATGCAATTTTGGGACGAAAAACCCTAAACTTGAACAAAACAAGAAAAAAAAACTAATTCCTCACACTTACATCCATTTGAATAAGTAACATGAAGTGAAAAAAAACATGAATACACTAGAGCTCCGTTGTACAGTACGTACAATAGGGTAATTCTACGACTGGGCATTGGATTTGTTGTTAAACAAAAAATCTTTTGTAAGTATGTTAAGCCAATACTAGAGTTTTAAACAATGTCTGCTTTTGGAAGCTTCCCTCATGTATTATTGATCAGTGAAATCAATTGGACTGTTTCATATTAGTCATTCAAGCGATAGATTAGGTTAAGTGACCCACATTAAAACGCAAAGTATATTCAAGTTCCAGATGTATTATGATTCCCCCATCATCTCACCCTGCAAACTGACATCTGGTTGGTGGTCAGTGTTCCTGTTTTGTCAGAGCAGATAACAGAGGTGCAGCCCAGCGTCTCCACTGATGGCAGGCTGCGGACAATAGCATTCTTCCTGGCCATCCTTCTGGTGCCAAGTGCCAGGCAGGTAGTGATAACTGCTGGGAGGCCTGGAAGAAACACAGCAGGCATTGAGCTTCTTCAGCTGGTTATCATGATATTATGTACTGATGTTTATACTAACAATAAAACACAGAGGAAAAACACATGTAAGATATCTTTTTTCTGCATAAATACATAAGATGTTTGACCTTCTGGGATGGCAGCTACAGCCAGTGCCACAGCGATCTTAAAATAGTAAACAGCTCCTCTCAGCCAGCTGCCTCCATGCACTGGGTCATTAAAATGTCCCACGTTGATGGCCCACACTGCCACACAGATCACACTGATGACCTGCAGGGTCAATATGTAGTACATCAGTCAGACATACTGTGAACTCATTCTGTTGTGAGAATTAGATTATGGAATGTAAAATATAACAACAAATCACAAAGGTTATATTAGAGTGCAACATTTCAACACTAGTGCACAGGGTCTTGCCTTAGATAGCTGTTCTCCAAACTGGTCTAGTTTCTGTTGTAGCGGGGTCCTTTCAGGGTCAGTGGAGGCCATTTCATCTCTGATTTTCCCAATCTCTGTCTGCACCCCTGTTGCCACGACAACCCCAATGGCTCTCCCCGCTGCAATGTTGGTACCCTGGTCAAAGTTCAAGACAGAAATTACTACACTGTCGTACTGTCATCTTTGTGACAACAAATACTTGACTCAATGACACACAGTTTATGGACAATAGCAGTGGCAGTTAAAAAGGCAGTGAGCACAATCAGGCAGTTTTCTCATGTATGCTGCATAAAGACAGAGTGAAATTTAATATCTCAGTGCAGTGACTTGTTTCTCTCCTTTAATACCAGTGTGTTTCCTCCCTATCAGTGTGTGAAGTCACATTCAGTCCCTGATAATCACACCAACATAGACAACCTGTGGGTCTGCAGCCTGTCAGAGTGATGGTGCTAAATAAAACATCAATGGCTGTTGTTCTTTGTCCACAGACCACCTGGTGACTCAGCAGCCTTTGAGGTATGACAGAGATAATACAACCCACATGGGTAAAAACACAGCTCAGCCTTCAGATAATGGCCATTTTCACTCTCTAACCTCCAGCTAATATATTTACAACACACAGGCTGTATGTGTACATACTATAATATCCCATTTTTGTTTTAATCTCATATTCTCAGCATGTACTGTGTTTTTATTGAATCTTTTTTTTTCTTTCAGCTTATGCTGAGGTCAGGAACACCACAGAGGAGCTTTGTACACACATTAAATTGGAACAGATTTTTTTAACACTCTTCCTGATATATTTTTTTCTCAAAGAACAAATCTTAAGCAGATGTGGGAATGATGTGTGTGGCACCACTCCAACTCTTCACCACATAAAATAACTGAATAGGAAGGGTATTAATTATACTGGACACATCTTAGCAGTTTTTTCTAGTTAATTGCAATGAAGATAAATGCATTTTACTAACAACATTCAGTGTTGGGCAGTAACGAGTTACAGTAATATAATTTTTAGTAACAAGCAAAGTAAGG
>OMLM01010779.1:72730-83915 GCA_900302695.1 Helostoma temminkii
AAATGTTAAGTAACACTGTAGCCTCTAAACTGTATGTAGATAACAGCCAGACTGGACATTTCGCTGAAAATAAATACTTTATCAGAGAATAAAGTTACTTTATTGATATGTCCAGTATCAACCTGTTTGGGACTTGTAGCAAAATATCATCACTATGATAGTAAAATACATTAAAAATAAAGTAATCGGGTTGCAATTAATGCTACAGTACAGCCCTTACAGAAACTTATTTGTAAAGTGTAATATTTAGGTGACACTGTTGACACGTGACACCTGCACAACTAAAAGCATTTTTTTTATCAACAATTATAATTAGGAGAACAGCAAGAATAATACTGAGGCAGAGGCAGATGCAGAGAGAGAAACCTGACTGGTTGAGAAAGAACCAAATTATCATGAGCTGATTCATTTTATGTTAGTTAGATTGTAACATGTGTTAATCTTCACACTGAGTAGTAAGTAAATATTATTACTTTTTAAAATGAGCAATAAGTAAAGAGCAATATTACTTTTTCTGAATAAATTGCCCAACTCTGCTAATATTTGTAGTCCTTGTCTTCTTTATGTTTTCCTGATTATGTGTTTCTTACTGAATATAATATCTATCATGTTGTTGAGACTCACAGAGAACAGCATGTTCTTCTTGTCTTGGTTGACAGCTCTTGGATCTGGTACAGGGTCTGTGTGTTTAAGCACTGACACAGACTCCCCTGTCAGAATGGACTGGTCCACCCTCAGAGTGGTGGAACGGATGGACGTCAGCCTGATGTCAGCAGGAACCTTGTCACCAACTGGGGAAGAGGGGGATATTTATTACTGCATTAGTTCACATGAACACAATGGTGTTTGAGTTCCATTTACCTTGTTTCCCTGAAGTATAACCAACTCTACAGTTAATACTTTTATACAATTTAAGCTGTCATCATTTGGGATAAAATGTCTTGCTTGCTTTTCCCTGCACAATATAAATTAGCAATGCAGGAAAGAGGTGTAATATTATCCACACATCAAAATTGTGAATGGTACAGCGCTGAGCAATATGACGAAAAATATCAGTATCTGTTTTACATGGACTGACATATTGACTACTGTCAATATATACATTTATGCAACAGAAATCCACTAAATTGTCAAAAGTTTTGGAACATCTGCCTTTACATGCACATGATCTTTAATGACATCTCATTGGTAATCTGAAGTTGTTCCACCCTTTGCAGCTTCAACACTTCTGGGAAGGATTTCCACAAGGTTTAGGAGTGTGCTGTAATGGGAATTTTTGATCATTTGTGAGATCGCGCACTGATGTTGGGCGAGAAGGTGTGGTTCGCAGTCACCACTTTAATTCATCACCAATTCTTTACCAATTAATGAGGAACGAGACACATTCAACATGATGATACATAAAATACGTTTGGTGAGTCCAAGATAATGCAGCTTATTTTCTGCATTAATCCAAAACCTATGAAAAAAATCCACTGGCTTTTTGTTAAGAAAACCTGTGTGATGTTAGTCTACACATAAGACATCATACTCATACATATAGAGTGCACTATGGAATATGTGGCAATGACCAAAAACCTTTTTATGCTGCTGTCTGAACTTAATACATAGTGAAAGCTGACATATTTAGACTATTTTAGACAGTTTTAGTCAGACTATGGGGGTACTTTAAATATGAAAGGCACTGCCTGCAGAGACTGCAGTCTATTGTCATACACATGCGCAAAAGCTGTTTAGAAATCCTGTTAGGAATAAAATAGGAATAAAAGGCCTGATTTATGAAGATCTCAAATAGTGAGTACTAAATTGTTTCTACTGACAAAAACTGCAAGATAGATCATTTTCACTGGTGTCTGTCAAGTTTGGAGAATGCCCATAGATACTTGCTCCTTTCTTTATTGCAAGTAATGATTTTACTAATCTCATAATGACATTTGCTTTTTTCTATCAATCAAAATATATTAACACATTCTTTCATTTTCCTCTTCCTCACCTGAATAACATCTGTGAGTAATCAAATTGCTTAAATACAGATGCAGTGACAGCAGCAAATACTTCCACACTTGATAAATCACACTCCATGATTTCATGGTGAGTGAGATTTAAATAACCCAATTTAAATAACCTAATATTGAACATGAAAAATTCACAGTGCACTACTTTGCTCATCAGAAAGAAGCAGTTGTCAATGCACACTCATAGTAGATCACTTTTTGCCATTTTTCGGCAGGGAAATCGAGTTCGCACATTTGTTGGTACACACAAACCTTCAGTAAATCAGGTGTAGAAATAGTGAACATACTGAGAAACTGTTCTCCAGGAGAAATCTACTACCAACTAGTCAATTAATCAGTACAGTATTTCAGCTCTACTCATGTTAAATGGTCCGGATATCGATGTCACACAACACTGTGCGGATTGAACAAGCAATGTACTTTAATTCTTTCCCTCCTGTCAAAGCTACATCTTGTGAATTAAGTTGTTGGTTTGTTTTATTAAGTATACTTCAAGTATAGTAAGTATACTTTTATGTACTTCTAGTATACTTGCTAGTATACTATTTTAATACTTCTTTTGACTAAATTGGCCCACCTTTTGGTTTACCTCTGATAAAGACATAAAACGTAACTTAAGGTATACTTGCTCATTTTTAGTTTAAAAGAAGTATACTAATAGTATACTTGAATTCTTCATAAGGATAGAAATCAACAGTGTGACAGTCTACATTTACTGTTTACCAAAACTAGACCCTACTCTATTAAGTGTAGTCTGAATGCATAAATGACACAATAGTTAAGTCGGCCACAATCATTAACTATTGTGTTTGCACAATACTGACAGTCTTATATTATCATAGTGGAGTATTCTAAATTTATTTTTGTCAGAGGACCAGAAAACATAAATTAAGTATGTAGATAGTGAATAAAATTATTTGTGGGTTGATGGAAATGCTAGAGAATCATATTGGAGAAGTGTAACAGTTTCTTCAGTAAGTCTTCTCTCACACATCGCATGCTACACATGAAGGGCTTGCATTCTTTCATTTGGACATGCACAGCCATTCATAAACTGTTTATAGTTGGGTGTTTATATGTCAGTGAGTCAGAGGACCCAGAAAGAAACTGAGAGAGATCCAGTTAATACATCTTTCACAAGTAAATCTGATTAATGTAAAAGCATAATTTCTACAACTACAACAAATAAGTCTAATTAACGTCTAATAAACGAAAAAAAGACTTTACTACGAGCTAAATCTGGTGCTTTTTCAGTGAATGTCACTAATCTAATATTGCTCCACTGGTATGACTGAATAGAAGAATGTTCTAGTACAGTACTTGTACATGGTTGTCACTGGAACATAGTGTTACTGGCACTATGCCACATTGAAAAAAATCTAAACAAAACCATGAACAGAACTATGGCTCAAAAATTGACGTCTGAACCAAATAGAGTTGGTTACACAATAACCCTACACATTAATATTTGTAACTCCATCGGTTTAACAGCTCTGCTCTTTATTTACCGTTGCCATGGTGAATTCTTGTGTCAGAGCTCCATTTGGTGAAGGCTTTTTATAGTTATCACACACATGCTTAACTCAGAGTGAACAAACATTGATCAGCTTTTCTGGAAACCAAAAGCTCTGAGATTCCCATCTCAGAGTTCATCAACTCAGAGATTTGGATAGAGTTCAGAGATGTTAAAACCTGATTTACATGGCTCTTGTATGTCGTGTTCTAGTTTAGGACAGACATCTAATGAGTCTTCCTGTGAAATTTCAGTTAACTAATGTGCTGAAAGCAGAAACATTTACAGTGACCAAGACGTGTACTGACATACTGTATGACAGGCCTATTCAGTTCTGCGCATTTTACAAAAGCTTCAGGATTTTACAAAGCTTCAGGATTTTCTACAGTAGTACAGATATGAATGCAACATTCATTTTCTGAACCGCTTCATCCAGTAGGGGTTGTGGGTGTGCTGGAGCCTATCACAGCTATCATACAGGGTACACTCTGGACAGGTTGCCAGTCCATCACAGGGCCACATATAGACAAAACAAAGACAACCATTCACACTCTCACTCATAATTAATTAGCCCAGAGCAAACCCACGCAAACACCACACAGAAAGACTCTGGCCAACCCAGAGTGGCTGTGCCACTGTGCCATCCCAACTGTGCCTTTCCATCCTTGTTTGCTGTTAACTTTCTAGCTGTTTTTGTTTTATCCCTGCTGGTTTTTGTATTCTGCCCTTTGTCTGCACCTTTTGTTTTAATCATCTTGTGTCTTTGCCCGAGAAAGAAAACATAACAATATCAGTGGGACACATTAAACACAGTCTCCAGCTCCGTCCTGTGATTCCAGCTCTGATTAATGTCACAGACTTCCCATGCTCCAGAGGATGAATACTTTTACTACAGACATGCAATACAGGGCAATGGATCACTAACACAGACACACAAAGACACAAACATACTCCCAACCCTATTTCCTCCCTCTGAGGAGCTTGAAATAGCAGTGGGTATCTGGAGAATTCAGCTGTTTTGTTTTCTTGCACTTTAAGGTTTAAACACTTGGGAAAAAATGGTTTCACTCAAACGACCAGAAATTTAGACACCAGGTCATTAGCTTAAATACAACATACATCACTCAGACCACCCTATTCTTGTCTTGTATACTTGTTCGTGAGTCTATACCAAAAACTTTAGAGGCTAAAGCTTAGAGATTCACTCCAACCAAGAATTTTCCATCAAGACCTTGTGTGCCTCTCAATGGGTTTCCATGACGATAATAGTTCCAGGAGTCTGCAGGGATGTAGCAACACACTGATTGTGATGTTTGCCAGAAACAATTAAACAAAGTTACCACAGTGTTATTTCAACAATGTCTAAACAACACTGCGGTAAAAATGCACTTTTACACAAGGTCTTTCCGTGCTCATGACAGCAATAAAGATGTGTAATAAAAAGAACAAAGACAACTTCACTGCAAAGCTATAACTGCTTGTTTTCTGTTAACATTAGCAACTGACTATGTATGGCAATCACCATACATTGTTTTTGAAAGTTCTCTGAAATGCACTGCTCCAAGCAACACATCTGTGAGGCAAAGTGTACATGCAAGGCCATCCAGCCACAGCCTCTTTACTGGGCCCCCACTTCCAGCAAGAGCTTCCCTCGGCTGCCCAGTAAACCACCTGGCCAGGCCAAAGCACCAATCCCTTCCCATGAACTGCACCACGCACGCAAACTCAAACCTTTCCCATGTGCACAACTGCAGCCCTCTCGTGGTTAAAATTAACAAGCAACAAAGTGCTAACCTTGACAACAACAGTTGTGTTTCTATTACCTTAGCTCTTTTCATTTTTGCTAATAGCTTATTTGAAGAGCTGAGTCTCTGTGTCTGACTGGCAGCTGTATGGGAAACTTTAATAGGTGTGAACAAACTACCAAAAACCATGCTCTCATCCGTGCTGTTACTCTCCAACACTGTAGTGCACACTGGTCCAGTCTACAGCACCACCCAGGAAGTCGTCTGTAGGAGCAGCCAAACATGACGGTTCCTTGTTAACTACTGTTCAAATTTCAGTGTGTGAGTGTCGTACTGAGCTCTGGTAGATTTCTGGTCTTTTGATCTTTATAAATACATTATATTATAGTTATCTTATTATTGGTGTGTTTTGGAAAAAGGCAGAAAAGTAAGTGTTTCATTCGAGGTATCCTGAGACCAATGAGCCAATCATCAACAAGGAGTCAGTTTGTGTCTGCAATCTCATTAAGTAGTTTCAGAGGTTTGCACATCCTGCTACAAGCATGCAGTTAGCTTAGGTTGTTGCTGCACGATTTGGTAATAAAGTCATACTGCAATTATTGCGGACAATATTACAATTGCGATTTAATAAGTGATATAATGAGACTGACTTGGTTTATTGTAAAATACATATATTGACATATTATTGATAGAGTTCAAACATAGAAATGAACTCACGGTACTAAACTGTGTTTATGTTTTGAAAAAACAAGATAAATAATCATGTTACAGTTAACTGAAATTTAACAAAATCAAAGGAGTTTACAGGGACAAAAAAACAGGGATAAAGTTTTGGTCATTTCGGCCCATTGACGCTTCATTGTGGCTCCTCCCACACACACACAGCCTGAACACAGACAGTGGAGGAGTCACAGCAACAGCAGCGAATGCACACCAGAAGGTCATGTGACCACATGCTCAGCCGTACACAAAGAGTGCGGTGCAGGTAATGAGCAATATGCACGCAGACACAGAACAAGTTGTCATGTTCACATATGCACATAATTATTTAATGAAACTGCAGCCTTTTGTGGTTATGTAATTACACAGGCTGACATCACAATTGTGGTTAGGTTAATTGTGCAGCCCACTGGGGTGGTGTCTGTACCTGTTCTATTATTTTTTGTTTCATTTTGATTGTCATGTATGATGAGAATGATGCTTCTTGTAGAACTGTTTGTCTTCTTACCTGCGACTTCCACAATGTCTCCAGGAACTATGTCTCGGGCTCTGACTCTTTGGACGCTCTTCTTGTCCTGTCGATACACCTTGCCCATCTCTGGCTCATACTCCTTCAGAGCTTCGATGGCATTCTCTGCATTACGCTCCTGGTGGAGCCGACAATATAAGAAAACACATTATGTGAGATTGTTGCTTATGATATATGCATGTTGTTAATTTCACCCCACTTAAAAGCCACTGAAGCTGTTCTTCCGTTGATCTGAATGTTTTTATAAAAACCCTGGATGCCTGACACTTGAACTGTACCATCACTTCTACAAAGGTGGAGCGCTAAGAATAAATGTGAGTGTGTGTCTTCCTGAAGAGAGAGTGACAGAACATGATTCTCACTATCCATGTGATCACTTTCAGTAACAGTCCAAACATCACACCAGATAACAGACAAAGAAGCCAAACCTAAGAAACAGCAGCACGTCCCACAGACTTTGAAAGCACAATGTCGCCTTTTTAGAGCTTTTGTTAAAGCCCAAACTAGGTCAGTATGAAACACCAGACCAAAAAAAAGAAACAAACACAAGACGGACCACACTGTTGTCCCACATGGTGGTCTCACTCGTAGGGTGGGCTTTTACAGTTTAAGCTAGCTGTGGTGTTGTTCTTAGAAGTATGAGGATGAAAAATACTGAGAAGTTCACCTTTCATACTTCTCACCTCCACACCTCAGGGCTATCGATGTTTAAAGCAGGAGTGCTAAACGTACAGTTAAACACCACTGTTTCAGTTTCTCTAAAACCAACTCTGAACCAGTACCGGTCCAAACTAGCATCTAGTTTGTCAAGACAGGTTATCATAGACATAATACAACCCTGACCCCTAGCCCCCTACCCTAACCTTTATCATCACAACTAAGTGTCTAACTCTAACTTTTAGTCTAATCTGAGCCTAATTCTAAACCTCAAACAGCCCACTGATGCTGTGAGGCCAGCCAACATGTCCTCACAATGATGTGCAGAGTGCTGTAGTGCCGTGGTGCAAATGCTTCTTACAATGCTTCAAATGTAGACCCAAAACATATTGATGTGTCATGTTTTAGCTGTAGCAATTTGTTTTTTTAGATTTTCTTTTGCAATTTATTCTGTAATACAAATTTGTCAAACACTGTCACCCACATGTTGAAGGTTTAAAAGAAAAAAGTCTGTTTCCAAGATAAATTCCAAAAAACCACTTTATGCAATACTCTTATTTATCTGATGTAACTGAATCAGCATGCAGAAAATGTACCAGAGCAGAGCTTAGGTTCATTCCTATGACATGGTTGTAAAAAGTCAAAAACATGTTTAGCAAATGTGAGGATTACAGCAGCAGACTGATGACATTTATGTAATAAAGACCCTTTAATAATACGTGATGGTCCAAAAATGCGCCACGAAGCGCACACACAGTTACCTGCCATACTCCTACAATAGCATTGGCGATGAGGATGAGGAGAATGACAAAGGGTTCAACAAAGGCTGTGATTGTTCCCTCGCCTTCCTCAAACCAAGCCAGGGTCTACAGAAGAAGAAAAGAAAATTATTTCACTGTGTGTGTGTGTGTATGTGTGTTTGTGTGTACAACAGGGTTAAACTGATCTGTTATAAATACAAATACAAATTTGCATCCTTAGGGGCACATCTGATAATTCATACATGCACATTTATTGTATTGTACTTTAACGACTGGGAGCAGCTTGTGTAAAGTATTGCGTATGTGTTTCCTTGTAGACGTGTGCACAGTTGTGTGCTCTTACAAAGGAGATGCATGCGGCCAGCAGCAAGATTCGAACCAACAGATCCTCAAACTGTTCCAGGACCAGCTCCCAAAGAGACTTCCCTGCACAGATTGACAGAGAGACACAGTAGATAAATAGATGGATGGATGGAAGACAGATGGATAGATGGATGGGAGGACAGACAGAAAGCTCACCTTCTTCTGCCGGTAACTCTGTGAGTTGTGGGTTAAAAATGCAAAAGTAGACAGAAAGAGAAAGGATGGAGAAATGAAAAAAAACACCATCACTGGTTAGTTTCTATCAGTTTAAACAGGAATTCATTAAAGGTAAAGTTTTGATGTGCACATTCAATACACAAGTACATGTATGTACACATGTATGTGGCTACATTTAATAGGAAGGAAGTTACCGTTGGGTCCCCATCTCTCCCTGTTCTTCTTCAGCTGCTCACAGCTCAAACCTGTAGACTCGTTTACACAGAAGAAGCCCAGAACCTCCTCCACTGTCTTCGTATGAGCATTATCCATCACTGTGGGGGGTGGCGGACAGATAAGACAAGGTAGCAGCTTCAAACTCTTGTTTTACTTACAGAGGCAGAGAAGAGCGGGTCACAACGTTTGCAGTGTATGTAATCACTTAGTAATAATATTTTGAGGAAAACCACAACTACAGGAAGCTAACGCTATTTCGTATCAAAGGTGCACAGATGTTACTGTGTGCAATGCAACATTTTAGTAGATTTTTAGATGTTACTACTTTCTGGAGTTCTTATTATTGTGCAACTCGTCATAACAGGGATAGAGCACACTGACTGGAATTACTTAGATTTAATAGAAGCTTCTTAACACTATCAATGAGAATTGCACACTGTTACAGCATCTCTTGGTTGGGGAATCACAAGCACTGTATAGCCAAGCAACCACACAAACTGGAACCTGTAGAGACAAACACACCCAAGAGACATGAATTACTATCCATACAGTGGCTCTGACATATCCCTGTGTTGCATCATAGAGGACCATATTTACTGTATCTCTACGTTACTACAGGTTGTGCTTTGCTAAAAGGTTACTTGACCTTGAACTGTCTCCACCTCCATTCAAAAACATGTCTTTTTAAAGGGACAACACATCCTAGAAATCCATGTTATTCAAAGGTGTTCTGAGGGTGAGGGTGGGAGGGGAGGGGAGGGCTGGGGACACACAGACACAAGATGGGAGGTGATATGGTAGAAAGCTACTGGTGCTAATTTAACAAGGTGGTGGATGGAAATTAGCAGCTAATGGCCATTTTAAAATCAACCCATTAGGAAAAATGTGCTATTAGCTCCCTTGACAACCGTTGTTATAGTCGTCACCACATACGTAATAGTCCCCAAAATCAGGTCTATTACATCACTGTTTGGAAGCAGCCAGAGGACTGGGCTGAACCAAACTTTTAAATCCAAACTGACATAAGCAGCTAAATGTTGTGACCCTTGAACACTGTCTGTCCTGCGGCAGCCAAATGAAAGGTACCTGTCCTTTTATGCTATTATGCCACTCAGTAATTAGGTGCTTGTCTTCATGTACACTAGGTAGATCAGCTCTGTATGCTCAGTGAGGAGTGAGTTAGCGTTAGCAACAATGCTCCACATAATTAAAGTCATTCATCGCTGATAAATTCATAGCAACACTCTATTCGCGGTTTTCTGTAGAGGGCCTGAATCAGGTATTAAGAAAAAGGCCTGTATGTAAAATAGTTTACGCTAACACAGAGGGTGGCCTTATGATGATGATGTTATTTTTGCATTTCCCTAATATACACGGTAATTGACGGACAGGCGCCATGCATATGTTCATATTTTGAGCGTACATATTAAATAATAATAATGACACTTCCGGTTATAAGCTCAACGTTATATGATAAAATGATGTGGTTGTTACTATCAGCCTCGCCTAAAGCTGAGTGATATGGATGATACAGCCAACGCTCAGAGACGCGGTGAAGAGGTTTAGCAGGAATTTGAAAGGGCAGCATAATTAACGCTTTATAAGCTAATACAGTAACTCCAAGCATGTGTCAAACGACAGGTAAAAAGCCTTGGAGCCGTTAAGCTAGTAGTAAACTAGCTAGTGAGCACCATGTCTGTGTATGACTAGCTAGCTTGGCAGCTAGTGTTATGTAGCTGTTATAACGTTAATCCACAGGAGATGAACAGGTTGCTTACCAGGCTGGCTTCTATCCTGTGTGTCCTCTGTCCACTATTCCTACAGTTGGTATAAGACAGGATATATCACAGCACCATACGTTTTCCCACAACAACAAAAAAAATGCAGTAAAAATAGTCCGACAGAGTTTTTTCCAACAGGCTATCTATCGTTACTTATACTTTAACAGTCGCTCGGTAGTGAAAAATATTTTCATTGAACAGTATCTGATTTCCGAGAGGTATAAAGTATTGCCTCTATAGCGACAAAATAAGGCTTATTTAAGGCAGATGTTACTCCCAGTGTGGTCCAAGACTAGCTTACCCAGATAATATAGTGTTATTATTCTTAATCCTAATGGCAGGAGTGTCTTTGGGCCAGTATTATTGGGGCTACAGGCTACAGCATCTTTCAATATAAAGCTCACCAAATCAACTCACTCAACTTCCGGTTTAAACTTTCAAAATAAAAATACATACTGCATGCCATTATACAATCTCATTCTACATTTCCTGGAGATTAATGTTTCCATATGTGGCTCTATAACTCTATACACTTGTATATCTTTTCCATATAATTCGCCTTAACATTAACGATGTAAAGTGCCCTGAGATGATGTTTGTTGTGATTTGGCCCTATATAAATAAAAATAATTACAAATTTAATAAAATTTCTTCCAAACCAAAGATTTTGAGGCTTTTATATTACTTGAAAACTGACAACTTCTAGCG
>OMLM01010780.1:0-37067 GCA_900302695.1 Helostoma temminkii
TAATTATAATTTTATATATATATATATATATATATATATAAATAAAAGTCTGTCAGCTGATAATCTCCTCTTCACAGTAATTCCTAATTCCTTTCTTCCTCAAAAACATTTCACTGGCACTGTTGATGCCAGGGCTTCCTAAAACTGGTGCTTAAGGCCCATTGCCCTGTCTTCTTTACAACTATTCCTACTCATTGCGTTTACCTGGATCAGGTTTAGGCAGTGTGCCTTGATGACCAGGTGTGGGAACCCTTGGATTATACAAACATATTTTGTACCCAGGATCCACTTAAACATATCGATTAATAGCCTAATACATTTTCTAAACAGATTTGAATTTACCAAGAATTAAAAAGATTGCTGAAAATTAATGTGTCAAACTCACAAAAAACTCAAACAGAAGATTGTTGTCTGGATACTGGTACTCAAAGCTCACAGAGCCCTGTTTCTTCAAGTGAACAGCATAAATGAGAGAGACCGTGCATTCATCCCTGTTGGACTCCAGGTAGTTTCCTTGAGGAACCCAGGAAGAACTGCAAAAAGATATGAAATTAATTTTTACATTTCACTTACAATCCAGCTTTCAGACTTTCTTGCTTCTAATTCTCACACCTATTGCAGGTGAGCCTGTCATCTCCATGGGGATTGTTTTCCAAGGAGGTTGCCAGGCTACTGAATCCAGTAGGCATGGAATCCCATTGGTCGAAGCGGATGCCACTGCCGAGAGAGTAGCTTCCTGCTGCACACTGAGTACACTCCTGAGCCGACATCTCCAGGAACTCACCAGCCTTGCATGAGAATGCTGGGGAACACAGTGAAAAGGATACAAAACAATGAGAAGAATATAACATAGCCCCAGTGATCAAGAACATAATCCCTACATCCTGTAACACACTGTCTGTTTCTGCACTTTTTCCACTGAGCCGTTATGTCTCCTGATTATTCTAGTGCCAATGATACTTTGTCAGCTCTTCCACATTCCTGATCTGCCCAAATTGTCACATCTATGCTTCAAAGCAACACATATTAAAAAAGGAATTTGCAAAGGCTTTAACTGAAGAGGTGAGAGTTAATGTGCACAACAATACATTTTGTATTTGAAAACTGGAGGACACTTTGCTGTTGAATCATTTGTTTGCACTGCGCTGTGGTGTGGTGTGTTGCCAGCATAATGTTAGTTAAATTTCTGTAAAATGATTGGTGTTCGTAGGTGTAGGTGTCTAAATAGGAGAAGGAGAAAAAAATGCTAAAATGTCAAAAGGTGTTGAAAGTTATCTTGTCTCTACAAGACTGGAATCTTTTCAACTTTATAAAGGTATATAGCATGAAGATGAAAGTAGATACTGGCAGTGTGGAAGGAACTTTCCATTTCCAAGAGAAATTACAATACCTCAGTGAATCAAATTCAACTCATAATTACTATAATCAGAATTAAATGAAAAGTTTAAACACTCACAGTATCCTAGCACATAGTAGCTTTCCATTAATATTCATAACAATCCACCTTGTTCTGTGAGGGACGTTTCTGGCCACACAATTGTCTTATACACAGATTGGAGTGTGTAATCAGTGGTAAAGTGATGTCACTAAGCAGCATTTTAACAGCACTGAGTAAACCTGTTTAAAGAAGACTAGCGAAGAACAAACTTTTATGTGCACCTTGCTGAACATTAAAGTGTTTTTACACAATTACAATCTGCCGTCATGGCTCTCTTGTAAACGACCATTTGTATACTGGTGAATACACCTATCCCAACAAAAAGAAGAATCTCTAACCACCCATCACCTACCCTTTACTTAAGACATAGGTGTTAATGCACCTAATATCAGACACAAACAAGAATTGTGACAGAAAACATGGCTCCACAGTATAATGGCTACGTCATGATGCTCTCATCAAGGCAAAAGGTGGGTACTTTGAAGAATACAGGAAACAGGAAATATTCTTGGCTGATCAACATGTATTATGCCATGTTCTATGGTGGTTTGGATGTATAAGTTTACAAAAGGTTTATACAGTATATGTCAGTGTAAGTAGGTATGTTCCATTGTTTTCCCGTTTGTTTGTTTTTTTGGAGAGTTTTTTATCCCTTAGCCCGGGTTTGTAAAGCCCACAGAGTCAAAGCTCACATTACTTGTTTATTTTATTTTATTTGAGCTTACAATATTTGTTATTAGCTTTTATGCAGATGTGAAGCACTTTGGCTCACTACTGTGTATAAAAAGTGCTAAATAAATAACTGACTTCACTTGACTAAACTATAATAATAATGTGATTTGTGCAGTCAGTCAGAAGACTGCACTTATGTGACATTGTTTTTATTTTAGGTTGTTGCCCTGTGGTTAGTTGGAGATTGTCCGCACAGGGTCTGTTAGGTTGTAGTGGTGGACATTCCAGACAACTGATAACAAGGTGAAATACACACACACACACACACACACACACATATATATACACACAGTTAATGATAGCTTACTGCACTCTGTGCCGCGTATTGGCTCTGGTAGTCCAGTGCAGGCCCCAGGACTCTGTGGAATAGCCACTCTCCACCGAGATCCTGTGCTGTCACACTCTGTGTACTCATAGTAGTAGTCCATCTGCCAATTAAGCACACACACACACAAACATCTGCATAAGCAATCAGTTGTCATGACAGTATTATACCCAAACAATGAGCAGAAGTAGGCCGGTGGGAGGTCAGTAAACATCACATTAAAAGGCGCCTCCACCAACATCAAAGCCCTGAGTCATCTCTTTCTGGATGACAATGTTTTGTACGTCAAAGCTGAGTAAGTGGATGGTGCTACACTGCATTAGCAGCCAACACAGAAATTGACTTCCATATCTAGCTGCTCAGGCTTACAAAAGATGAGCACCAGTTACAGAATTATCTCTCAAGCCACAACCACTTCTCTGCCCTGCATACACAACATACCATCTCCACGGTGATGGAGACAGGGGTGATGGCAGCAGGGGGCTGCTGGTAAAACAGGTGAAGGTTTTAGCATTTTAAGGAAGAATACTTGATTATCGCAAGTAATAGTTTTAATCTATTGCCTGGGGTGTAAACCATTGCTTAACGTGAATCTGCATTTTACTATGTACAGAGCAGGGTGGCCTAGTTTATGACAGTTTACATAATGTTGGTTCTTGAGACAAACCAGATTTTGACACCACAGCACATGCAGGCTATTGTGTGTGGAATGAATTTCTCTGCACTGTGTGGGTCTAGTGATAGAGCTCAGTCACCAAACAGATTCAAACACAAAACATTTACAAAGAAAAGGATTGTATTCTGAACTCTGTTGCACGAACAGCTCATTATCTGCCGTGACATACTGAAGAGCTGTGGTCAGTCGCTGATATGGCAGCCTTTTTAATGCGCATCTCGCACCACAATTAAGCGTAAAAGCCTGCACTTCTAAATGCATTTCATCTCATTTAAAGCAGGATATCAGCTCTGATGACTTGTCTCGCTGCACAGGAGCTAAAGCCAAGCGACACTTGCAGGCCTTAACAAAGGAGCTGCCAGTTCCTTAGAGGAATGCTGTTCCTCTATCTCATGTGTGAGACTGTTCTGCCAGCCTGGGTTGAGGTGTTGAGCTGAACCAGACCAGGGGGAAGGAAAGGTTTGTCCATGCAGGAAACTGATAACAGCCTGAATAACACTGAGTGAGTTCAGCATGGACCAGGCCACATCAAGGAATTATGCTCCTCCATGTTGTTCAAACTTAATTTTAAAAGCAGAACAGGTTTGTTACTGTGCAGTTTATCTTCCCATCTTCTGGTGAAGATGATGATAAATTTATAGTTTTAAGTTTAGTCATAGCACACATCAACCCGGAAATGTATCATGAATTATTAATCGCATTTGACATATCCACCAGATTACTAACTGACAGCCGGCAGCTTGCTCGGAACAACAGACCAATGCCAGGGACCACTGCGTTTTCTAATCACCACTATGCCTTGTTCTAATAATAAAAAGCGGAGGCAGAGAAACAGGATGAAACATCACTGGTCGACTGTGGCATCTCTCACCTCACCACACTGCCGATGTTCTTTAGCTCCGTCAATCAGCTGGAGCGCGCAGGAGATGAGAGCGCAACTGGCGACGAAGCAAACCCAAGACCGCATTGTGGATCATCGAGGGGGACAAAAAACAACAACCTGAATCCAGGAGAAACGATTGTAGCATAAACCTGAGTCGGACTAGAGCTCGGTCAGAATCAACTCGACACCTGCTTCTGTCGCCTCTCATCGACAGACTGTAACCCTCACCACCTGCGATTATCCTCAGATTGTGCGCTCCAGGGCCGCTTCATCACACTCAGCTGAGCAGAATATCCAAGACCTTCCTGTTAAGGTTTTCAAAATTAAATACGCCATACTTTTATTACACTAAAATGGGCCAACATTTTTTTAGAAATCTGTTGTTTACATTTATTATGATATGATAATCTTTGTGTGTATACCAGGGGTGATTTTGTCCGATAAAGCTTCTAAACGAACACTGTGGTCACTTTATTTTGAAGGCCAAATAGAATTACGCCTGTTTTATTTCTGTCTATATCTGCTTAATCTATTTCTCCTTAAACCACCGGCTCTGACGTTCCCGTGACGTCGCACAGAAATAAAAAATACTATTTTCATGTCTTGTGCCTATGATACAATGATGGGTAATATAATTTTAAGCTACTTATATTGAGGTTATAAATGTAAAGTAAAGCTAAGAGTCTCTATCGAGATCGGTTTTGCAGATTTGTTTAGGTTAATGTCACTGTGAGAACTGGGGTCCTGTGCGTTTTATCTTGTACCACGGTTTAATTTAATGAGATGTATCATAGTTGTAGTGCATAGCAGTGACCACCAGAGGGAGACAAAGCTCCGCCACATGTCATCATTACTCCAACTTGGATTATACAGAAAGTTTCTAGGTTTTATATTTGTCTATGAAGAACATGATCAGACATTAAAGCCTACTGGCAACTATAAACGTCTGACATATTGAGTGCAGTGTGTTCAGGTACAAAGTCCACTTCCATGAAAAATGTAGTCAGTATTTTACCTGGTAGGAAAGGATTAGCACGTGAACACAGAACTGATTAATGCATTTAGAGCCAAAACAGAGGTTGGGTGTTATTGCACAGTTGTGATTCTTAAGAATATTTAAATATTTAAAAGGTTTGATAATATGTGTGTTTACATTAAGACTTTTTTTTATCCAGAATTATTTTAACCTATCATAAGGGTTCCTTTACTAAAGCAATAAAAGTGAATACAGACTGAAACTGACAGGAAAGGTGTTATCAGTTACATATTTCCAGAAAATGTATCACAATGCAGTTTTATTAAAGGAAATCTATGGTATTGAATCCTGTTCAGGTGTCCTCAAAATGCACCATAACTAAGAAAGACCATACTGTTTACACCTTGAGACAAACAAGCTCATGCATGTTTTATTATCACAACCTGGTACAGTTTGTCAAGGTGTGTTACATCTCTCCACACAGGACAGGTTAATTAGGAGAGTATGTGAGAGGCAGACTGAAAGACAGAGTGTGCTGGGTGTCCGATTGTGTTTCTCATATAGAGAGAGACAAAGAAAGAGCAAGATGTTACTTTGCTGACATAACAGCATGTTAGCTCTGTTAGCAAAGATGATAAATGAGGTTTGCAAACTAAGCAATGTTTAGTCCGCAATGAGTAAATGTTTATAAGAATATGTTTTATCAATATCTGCAGGCACACTACAGATCTGTGTGATTTTCTCTGCTCTGCGTGGGTCTATTAATATTATTCCATAAAGGCTTTAATTAAGTTATTTACTCCACATGTTTAACATCATCTAACATGATTGTTGCTGTGTCTGGTGTGTTTCCAAACAAAACATCCACAACATGACTGAACCTATAAACTGTCACATGTTGCAGAAGTTGTCCATGTTACATCCCTTTAATGATTTATCTTTAGGAAAAAATACTGCTGTTAAAAACTAAAATGCAATTTTAGCTGACCATACAAACAGTGAGTCACTAGGTCTAAACTTATGAGCATCAACAGTATTTAATGATGAACAGGTCTGTTGTTCCAATATATTTTACAACCAAAATATAGTTTTGCATTATATGTTTTACATAGAGTATTTGACCCCTGACAGAGTTTAGATGATTCTTTCAGGGTTTGTATTGCAGATCAGTGTTTTTACCCTTACTTGCAACTCCACTGATTGTTTCCAAACATGTAGCCTCTCAAAAATCTACTGTACTTTTGAAATAGCCAAGGTATGAATATTTATATTGTCATCACCCAAGGGCAGATGGGTTTCTCCTGTCTCGCTCATTTTGTGAGGATGCCCTGTCTTTCTCTCTTTCTTTCTCTTTCTCTTTCTCTCTGTCCTCCTTTCTCTTTCTCATCTGGGTCCTATCACTTACAGTGTTTGCCTGTAACTTGAACTATCATATTCAACCATCTGTAACGCTCCAATGACCTTTACACCCTAGGCCACTGCTCTGTGATCAGATGAGTTCTTTAATTAATAGTGGTAAAGTGTTGAGCAAGTGTATTAGTAGCTGACCCTGGATCAGGTGGTAACCAGAGTCCTGCTGGAGCAGTGAGGCCCAACCCCAGCCTCCAAACTCACAACAGATCAGGAACTACCTGGTCGAGTAATGAGACACCCAGCACTGACACACTGGAGCTCACACACACAAACTGTGGGACACTCATACATATGCAGGTTGTTAGAGGGGCAGACAAGGGACTTTAAAGGCCTGAGAAAAGACTGACCCCCGCCTCTGTACCGCCAGAGAAAGAGTTGTTGAAGGCACTTAAAAGCACGGAGACTATTTTCAGATGACCAACACAGTCTGGATTTTTAAGGTCTGGGAAACAACTTGTGCTCTTATGACATTCAAAGAAGACACACTGAAACAGAGGACGGCTATTGAAGATACTGTTGGAATGGATAAACATGAGCGTGGGAAACAAGGTGTTTTTATTTCAAAGGTGGAATGGGTCGACTTGTTTTTATGTAGTACGTTTGTCTTCATCTCACTTAAAGGACATGATGTGCATATCTAATCTATTGCTCAGACTCAAATTCAGTATTTGATAACATAAGAGAAGGTAATCTACATTAACTTTCTAAAACTGACCCACAGAATGGCAAACTACAGCTCCACCTGATGTCCCCTAATGTCAGAGCAATTAGGATTATTATATTATTGTATTTCTTGGTCTCTTCTAAGTCTACCACCATGCATGGACTTCCTTGTTCCTCTATGGGACACTGTTTTGGTAATCCATCAGATGTCAATACTGATCAAGCTCCTTCTCAAGAGCCAAACGACTCTAGGCAAAGCAGAAATAACCATGAACGTCAAGCAGAAGATCCAGTTGTATTTCAGCCAGAACCCCTACCTGGCATCCCACAGGAGCTGCAGAGGACTGTGAGATCTATCTCCATCAGAACCAGAAAAGCAAATGGCACCAACTCAAACTCTATTTGTAGCCTGCAGGGAAAAGATGATGACCAATGCTCTGAGTCACCTCCACCCTGTCATAGCTTCACCCAAAGCTCAGAGGATGATGATCTGGAGTTGGAGTGTAGTCCAGAGCTGCAGATGAAATATCCCCAAATCCCCAGGCCCTCAGTTATTATCAGACAACCCGAGGTAAGAAGGCTGTGCTGTCAGTAAAGTTATGACTGATATATTAATGTTGAAGTTGATCATTTCATCTGACTGTTTAATTTTTAACCGATATAAACACTTCCCTTCCTACTACAGCTACTGCACTTGATGTAATGCATTATTTATCCACATGGGGGTTGTAGAACCCAAATAAAGTTATTCATCCAATCGTGTTAGGTTTGCAGATGGAAGCTCTTTTAATTCTGGCTGGATTTAATTTCCTTTTTTATCAGACTCTAACTTCAACTTTTTACTAGTGCACATAAAAACTGACTTACACAGTCTCTTTACAGAGCTGTGTGACTTGATAGGATGTCAATGTGTCCTTAGATGCTGTGCAATTTGGCGAGTGTTTTCCGAGTCTTTCTAAACACACGAGTTTGTGTCTGTATACATGTGTGTATCCTTGTTCTTGTGCATTGCATAATGAGTCTCAAGCAAAAGCTACTGCAGAAGATTTTCCTTCATTATTCAAAGATGAGGATGACATGTTATGTAAGTTGTGCCCTTGGGACTGGATCAATAATGCTGATTACCAGTGGGAACTGCAAACGAATGAGAAGGGGGAGGGGTGTGTTTTAATGGGAATCATGGAATTTACACTGCTGATGACTTCATCCAAAGGGCGACAGCTCACAAGATGCTTAGACATCTGTTTGGTTGATCGTTTGAGTCTAGAGGATTATAAGTTTGATATGGTCTAAGGTAAGAGAAGTGCAATAAAATAAATAAATGCATGTTCACTATGTTTCTATCACACAAGCTTGGTATGATCATTTTAAATTCTATGACTGGAACAACCATTATTCAGCATTTTATGTAAAGACACCCTTTAATTACCACGTACCAGCCTCCCAATAATAACTGCAGCAGAGTCACTCAATAGCCAACAACACAATGCATGTTTGTAGGACAACTCCCAGGGCAATAAGATTGTGAATGTATAGAACTACTCCCTCCCTTAAAACACCCTTTATGTGTTGTGTAAGAATGAGCTGTACAATCGTCTTTTTCAACATGCTTCTAACTTCCTGTGTTAACAGCAAAGAGATTTCGCAATGTACACTCTGCCAATATTGATATACACCCAGAGGTTACTTCCTCTTGTGACCTTTACAGAAGCTTCAAGAAGGCTGAGTGACTTAGTGAAGAACAGGCAGAATATGAGCATGTGCATTAACCCTGCTTAACAGCTGATCAGTCACACACCACAGCCAGGAGTCTCAGTATTTCCTATCCTTCAGGTGCAAGTTAATCCCCCCTCTGATGCAGCACTAGACTGAATCTGAAAATTTATGATTGTAATGTGAAAAGCCTGAGCAGTATGTCAGAGACGAGTTTCAAGTGTGCAAGGATATCAAATAGAGGGTGACTTTTGAGATATTGTGTCCTGCCCCGTACGTATAACTCCACTGTGTCATTAGTGCCTTTGTTAATACAATCAGTGGAACAGATGTAGCTTTGATCTTCTAGGTCTTTATCTTTGTCTGCATGTTTCTGTGTGCCCATATCAGTGTGTGATAATGTGGTTGTATATTTATTTCTGACCTCTCCCCTGAGGGCGGATGTGTTTATGGGATATATTTCATCAGAAACAATTTGAGCATTCAGCACAATACACACACACACTAAGAGAGAGAGAGAGAGAGAAAGAGAGAGCGAGAGAGAGAGGAATGATTATATGGTTTATTAGTAAAGTTCAGTATCACTTTCTCACACACATGATAATAAAAGATTACTAACCACTGATATTAGGCTAATAGAGGAGTTGTTTAGACAAAGATCAAAGAACATGAACATCCACTTTGGAATTACTATCTGTTCTAACACCGGCTTCACAGTACTATCTCTGTTGTACTTACATAAAGTAGTAGTAGTATCAGTTTATTTTAGTTTTTTGCATAAATCAAAGACTGATAAGCCCTGAATGCCAGGCCTCTTAGTCTTAGCTTCCTTTGACCATCTATCCACTTGACATTATTATTTGCTATAACGTGTGACATTGCTTTATACTGGCTTGTATTTTCGCAGCTGAGAACGAAACTCACTGCTGTATTACTGTCTTTGCATATTTGGCACTGGGTCTACACTGTCCCATATCCATGCCTGGCTTTATTCATGCAAGCATGTATACAATGCAATATGAATGGTCATGTTCATTAGATTAATGTGTTTGTTATTCATTGATGACCTTACAGTGACTGACAGTATCCTTTTGTGTTCCCTTCCCACACACTCCCTCAGAAATCAGAATTCCAGGAAGCGGCATCTGACAGGTCGGACTGTAGAGAGACAGAGGATGGAAGGTTATCAGGTACGGAAAACAACACAAGCTTCCTCCTTTTTTCTCTCTGCTCACTTCTTCACCTCCAGCTCATCTGCGCTGGAATTGCCGGGCACAGATTTCCAAACGGAAAAAGTTCTGGTTCAAGCTGTTTTCTGCTGATGGAAAAACAACTTTTTTTGTGTGGAGAGGAACATACTTGTAAAGAATTACTCTTGATTGTGAGGAAATGATCTGGCTCACACACTTGTGCCCTCAATGTGTCAAACATGTCATTACAAAAGAATTTTTGTTCCATAACTTATGAGGGATTAGGAAACATTGTAGAAAAACAGATGCAGAGAAAAAGATGGACATTCAGTGTGTGTTTGTGCTACCTCACCTTGCCAGGATGTCTGGGAGGAGCTGAGTGCTGGCGGTTACCTTGGCAATGAGTCTTGGGGCAAAGCACTGGGAGGGGTGTAGGTCTATAAATGGGTAAAAGGATGGAGTTGAGTGGCTGATTAATAATGTGATTGAGTGTGTACATTGTCCGTATCAGTGTGTGGTGGTAGACAGAGTGTGTAGCAAAGCGCTGGCATGCACAACCCAAGGCTGTTCCATATGCAGTCACTCTCTCAGTGTTTTGTAGGATGGACTTAAGGGCTGGGTGTTTGGAGATGAAAGTATTTCACAATATAATGCAACACAATTAACTACGTTTATAAACTACAATGACAACATGACTGAATCTGACACAACTAAATGATCATTTTCAAAGTTCTTTAAACACACAAATTGTTTATGTTCAACCTTCATACATAACATCCCATTATTCATGAGGTACCCATGGCAATGAAAGGAGGAAGTCTCCTTTCATTGCCAAGAGTTGGAAGATGGAACAAAATAGGCAAAAATAGGTTAACCAAACTATACCACTGTCATTAATGCATTACTAACCCAGGGGAGAGTTTTAGATGCTTTTAAAGGTTTAACATGTTGAACTGTGCCCGTTCTCCACATGCACACACACATAGAAACAAGAAAACATCTGTTACATGTGGCTCTCTTAGAGTTGCTATATCAACACAATGAACATTGTAAGGCTGAAAACTGAGGTCTCTTTTTTCCAGCAAGAGGAATTTAAAACAATACAGGCACACTTTTGTCTCCCATCCACCAGTGATAAAATGTGGGAGATTATGATGCACCAGGGGGTAAAGTAAGTACAGAACATCCTCTGTGTCTTTCTCTCTGACACACACACATGCGTACAATTGTCACACTGACCTTGATTTCCTGTGCTCGTGGTGTGCATGTTGTTTGAAGGGCCTTCCTGCTCTCTGTGTTGGAAATCCTGCTTATTCAGCGTTTTCACACAAATACGCAGACGGACAGACAGACAGACAGACAGATGAGTGGATGGACAGAGGAAGGGACACATGCATATTTCTATTTTATGTAGCTTGTGTCTCCTGTAGGGGTTTACCTAGTCTGACTCAGCTCCCACACTTCACCTGAATTAGTTTGTCTTTTCCTACACTGTTCACGATTAACTTGTATTAATGCCATTCAATGATCTGAAAACCTGGACACTCACGTCAGCACTGTGAAAGTTTATTGAACACTGTGTACACTGTATGTTCGCATATTGTTATTTATATTATAGCAATTGTCCAGCACTGATTTGTGGCCATGAAAAAATTGTTTATCGATAGTTTATCAATCCAATACTTTGCAAATATTTACATCTCAGACATGCAAAAACATACTCTGCCTGTAGTCTATGTGATAAAATACACAAAGTACAAACTTAAGTCCAACTTTGTAGATATTTCTCTCTTACTGTAGCAAAACAGAACCATCTGCTCTCATTCTTGTTGGTAGTCATTAGGCTAAGTGGAAAGGCTCTGTACAGTAAAGCTCAATAAATCTGGGTGACTTGGACAGTAATAAGAGCCTCAGCTACAACATCCAAGGACTGCAGTTAAATTACTGTATCTTCAGCTTTTTGCATGTGCCAACATGCATTGCATTCAAACACATGCAAATGTCAACACACATGCAAGCATGCAAATACAGGAAATGGGGTGTATTCAGTAATTTGCCCGTCTACGCTTGAGTGAAGAATTTTTTATTTGACTGCAGTGACTTTTGGTTATGGTCAAATTCAAATTTTATTTTACATGGCAGACACAAAAGAAAAACTCTAATGAGTAATAAGTAAGAATAAAACAATACCTTCTCTACCATAGAAAGGCAACCTCCAGCCAAAACTGTTAATTTGATTTATTTGTCACAAGAATCATTGTTACTCCAGATTTCATTTTATGTCTTTCTGGTGTTGATTCAATAAATGAAATGAGTGTTTTCAAAAAGAGACGCTAAGAAAGTGTAAATGTCCAAATATTGGTAACAGAGAGAATGACAAAATGAGTTTGTGTGGCTAATGATTTCACAAGTACCCTGAGAGGCTGACGCAGCACTGACCTCACCAGTCTCATCCAGTCAGGCTCTATGGTGCATGTATGTGTGTGTGTGCATGAGAGTGTGCATGTGTGTGTGTGTGTGTGTGTGTGTGTGTGTGTGTGTGTGTGTGTGTGTGTGTGTGTGTGTGTGCAGCTGTGCGTAACTGTTCTGAAAGGGACACTGTGTTGTGAGTCATCCACCAGTGATTGAATTAGCCTAACTTTCACAGGGAAAGAAGGGAAAGGCAGGAAAAGCTGAAGGCATTATGTTACCCCCAGAACCGGTTAACACATCTCACAGATCGACAGGCATCTGTTGCAGACATGAGTGTCGCCCAAATTTTATTTAAAAAATCCCACAGTTTTATAAAGCTACAAAACAGCCTGCACACACCCTCCTTTAATGCATTCACATGCATGCAAGAAGATACAGACACCTCACAAAGTCACAGTGGCTTAAAGTGACCTAACTGGCAATTTATTCCAAAACACATGATATAATTGGGGAATAATACTTCAGCACAAAGTTTTATTTTGTGGGTTCTCATTGGGAGCACTGAGGTTGCATGCCCTGGGTCAGACATGAGGGAGAAAACAGAGTGGAAAGAATGCATGAAGTATGTTTAGGATTAGTGAGAGAAAGGAAAACAGTGGCTAAATGTTAACAAAAGAAAGACTAAAGATTTCAACAAGTATCTCAAATTTAGCTGAGGGGTCTTGAACATACACTGGATAAGCATATGGTGGGCGTGCTACTCTTGTAAATCCCCAGCCATTCAGAAGTAGGTCACACGTGGGGGTGGTGTTTATGTACATTACAATTACAGGCAATTATTTACCATCTCCCCTTTTCCTATACTGGAATGATGTTAAGCACGGCTTCACCTTCGCAGCAGAACAATGAAGAGACTTTCTCCTCGCGTATTTCTGAAATGTTTTTGTTAATTGTTGCAGCATCTCATTGTCGTAGATGATCAATTATGCACGAAAATTGGGCAGAAAATTATCCCATTTAAAATAATTATGAGATTCACTATTATCAGTTTTAAGACCTGCCCACTCTTCCAGGAAAGTCTCCCTGTCACCATGGTTTTCAGATAACCATATCCTGTTTAAAGCAAAGGGCCTTGGAAGCCTGACAAAGAAAAAACAAGGGGCCTCACATGCAAGTGTACATACACACATACACAAGAACTGTGGAAAACCCTGGCACTGTATCAGAAACATCTGTCCTAGAAACTGGACTTCAGATACAGTACTGTGAGATAGAAAGGAGGGGCTGTAAATGGCAGTGACCAAACTGTGATCAAACACTTAAACACACAGGAAGAGGCAGCAACATGACATTTAGTGTTCAAGTCTGTCTGCATCACCCAGTCAGCCTTTGTTTACAGTAATAGGATCTGTGCAGAGCTGCAAAGCAAACAAATCTAGTAAGTCAGCAGGATAAAGAGCATTATTTTGTTTTTGAACAGAATATAGGTATCTTATCTACAGTATAAAGGGTTTGACTTGTTAAAAAATACACTTGTGTGTGACTCAGCAATGTAACTGACAGGGATCTTCTTCTTTTCAGTTATGGTTTAGAAAAAGTGTGAAACTCCTCTGAAAATGAAAGTACAAATAGTGGTTTCTGTCGAATAAGTAACGATGTTGCTTCACACAAATAGCTCTGTCACCATGACAGTGATGAAGCACTCTCTTTCTATAGCGGCAAACATTTTTACCTTAGCTTGTTATAGTGAAAGAGTTTTTAAGTCTATGAAAAAACCTGAGATAATGTATGTTATATTAAGGTTAGGTTTCATATTTCCACACTATGTGAAATACACTTGCAATTAGATGGAAGGTCACTAATGCAGAAGTTCGTTGTTTAACAGGAAGGTTTTAGTTCAAATATTTCTTGGCTTAGGACAATAACTTCCCCAAATAACCAAGTCTAATGTAGCAGCCATATACAGCCATCGCTAAAAAAAAAACTGACATTTTTAAATTTGGCTTGTTGTGCAGAATACTGTATTAACTGTGGCCTATGGATGTGCTGGTAAGCAAAAAGTGTTATGTTTTGATGGAATGAAATGAGCTTTTCTGTTTCCCGTATTAGGTAAGTTTAAACATGCTGCTCATATATTTAGCATGCATAAAATACAGTAATATTAATCCCCACAGCTAACTATGCAAAAAGGCAAATAAAAATATCTCTCAAACGTGTATTGTAGTCCTGTAGTCATGGTGAGACTTTATGAAAACTGTTGGTCTAAAGTGTACTGTATAAAACTACTTTTGCTTTTTGCACGCACATAAACTCAGTACACATCTGTTTCCTGCACGGTGGGAGCTATGTGTGGTCACGTCTGGAGGGATTGTCCACTCTGTCAGCAGCAACCCCTGTCGTGACTCATCCTTTTGTTCAGATCAACACTCTTAGTCACTCATCTCCTAAATCATGAGAAAGGTCTTTGGAATGTTTTAGTTTTGTAAGGTCTCCACCTCTCAGATGTGTAAATGTCAGACCATACTCTTGGGTTATTATGTGCTCTCTTCGTCATTTCCAGTAAGTTTGCATTGTAGCACAGCAACTTTGATCTTTATCCAGCAAAGATTGTACTCAGTGTCAGCCTATATTCCCCCTGAAAATAAGCAAGTGTCTGCATGAAACTGAGGGGTTTTGTAGGCTGATTTAACAGAAGGATGGTGGATAAGCAGTAAGCGTAAGTAAGCAGATTAATCTTCATCACAAATTCAGTGTGAAGCAGCAACAGGCAGCTGACTGATATGCTGTAATTAAAGCAAAGACTAATAAAATCATCTGAGAGAATACTGTAAGCACTACCTCAGAGCTTCAAAAGTAAGATCTATAATTTTAAAAGACACCAATCACAGGTTATTGCAAACAACTTCTGTTGTGCATCAAAATATTAAACCCTACATACATTTTTAACCTGTAGGAGAACACTGGAACTGCATAGCCACAGAAATCAGTCCTGGTTTTGAACATTGCACTGTGAACAATGAAGAGTTGAAACAAACTGATACAGAATACATGAGCTGATACTTTCAGGCTACTTACGACAGCATTAATAGATTATCAGACCTTTTGCTGTTGATGATGTGGCAAACATAGGCTTACACTTATCTTTTAACACACACTATTAGCACATACACCGATAACATTATGGCCAGCTGTACAATCTAATGCAATCCAAGAAAACAGCTCTGCCATAAATTCTATATTCTATGATATGATATGTTTTTTGTTCAGTGTCTCTAATGTTCTGACCTTCATATTTACATCCTAAATGTTAGAGACACATCATAACATAACATACTCCATCACATTTCTGACAGTTTCAACTTAAAAACTGAAAGTTTTTAACTTAAAATGTAGAATTCATGTCTGTCATGTCATGAGCTGTTGTACTGGATTATTATTAGAATATCTGCTGCACACGCCATTCACTAACTTTGGAGGCCTTGGAGGCAGGGTGGGTTGTTTATCAGAGCTAGATGATGAGTGTACTGAGAGTGAAGAGTTTTACTTGCTGGAGCTACAAAACATGCACCACTGAAATCTCATAGCAGTAGGTTTACCAGTGTCTAATTATTGTTATAATAAAAATTATGTACGAGATGACCCATTAGTGTTTTATTATAACAGACACAACAAATATGTCTTTAGAGTATAGAAAACGAGAGTCTATATGGGAAACCTAAAGTAAGTCATCAAAACTTTTATGGATAATTTTGACATTTTGAAATCTAGTGCGCGCTTCTGGCTGAGGGTGCGCGCGCTTTACGCACGCCCCTCCCTGGGCTCGAGGAGTCCCCACTGAGATGAAGAAAGATGAGGAGGAGGGGCGCCGCCTGACGTCACTCCACCCCTCCCACCCAGCTTAAATTTACATTTTCTATGGGTCCTGTCTGTGTCTGTGTGAGCCGGAGCTGTTCAATACTTTCCAAATAAAGCAGAGTCGAGCAGACACACCTCAGCGTCAAGACCTGATCCGGAGACGCACTGATGCGGCCTGAACCACTTTGTCATTTTTAAATATTAAACAACTTTTGCTGGGGAAGTCGCGTCGGGGTCGACTTTGAGGTAGGTGTATGTGTGTGTGTGTGTCTGGAGCTAGTGTGTTTTTTACTAACAAAAGCAGCACGTTTGTACAGACCGTGTGCCGCACAACGAGGGAGTGAAAGAAAAAACGAGAAGAGAGAAAACGAGGTTGCAAAACCCAAACTCTAGTTTCATTGTCTCCTTTTGTTGTGGAGCATGACGACGGGACAGTGAAGAACAAACACGCTGAGGTCGTACAGCACGTACACGCCACAGTTACATTGACTTTGGAGCAGGCTGATAACATTCATGGCAGTTTGTGGACTGCTGTGCACTTTAAGAGAATAAGAGCAGAAGAAAAGAAAAATCAGGGTTTATCTCTACTTGTGTGTCTGGCATTCAGAGAAGATGTTTGGTTAATGCAATGCTCAAATCATACTACAGTTGGTAATATCTCTACACAATAACAGTGAAACATAGAACAAATATAGTTTCTGTTTCTGGTAAACCAAGTAGAGCTTTATGAAATACACAGCACATGACTTCATCTGTTCTTTCCAAAGCCTACAAGTATGAATGGAACCTTTACTCTTGATATGAGACGTTTACTAGACGACCGGAATGAGAAGAGGGATATTTTATGGGTGAGGTGTGTGTGTAATAGCAGAGCAATGACTAAAACCTTCTGTGTCAAAGCACATGGTTTCAGTCAGAGCTGACACACTGGCCCCTGCTGTCATCAGGCACATTCACCAACTGTCATGTGTGTTTGTGCGTGTTATTTTGGTGTGTTTGCAACAGGTCCGCCAGTGTCGGTTGTGGCATTTTTTTAGGCTTAAGCTTTTAGTTCAATTTCAGCAAGAAGCTGAAGAAGTTAAATAAGGTCGAACCAAACTCTACATAGAGCGTTGGTAGAGTGTGTGTTTGTTGGGTGGTGGCGGAACAGCAGCCTGGCAAACACAACTGAGCAGCTTTATCGTGTGAAGTTGTTTAACTTCGGGTTATCAGATGTGTTCTAGACAGGGACGTGACAAAAGCAGGTGGACTTAATATGTTGTACTGTATGTGTACAGAGCGTGTGTGTGCAGGGAGGGGAAAGTTTCTCGCACATGTGTTAGTCATTTGGTGAGGATTTTGCTAAACGATTTACATCTGTTTTCTGATCTTTGAACCCCCTCCTTTCCTCTGTTCTCCTGTTTCTCTTGCTCGACTTCTCTTGCTGTCTTCTGTTTCCCGTAAGCACCGATGCTGTCACTGTGTGTGTGCTACAGCTGGAATGCTCTCTGCTCCATTATTATTGCACTCAAAGGAATTTAAATATGTGAATGAAATGTCTGAGTTTCCATTCTATAATTGCCTGTGTCCATTAGTGGCTCTGGTGCATTTTCTCAGATGTATCATTATAGAATTGTTGTTGAGGACTCAACCTGACCTCAAGATCATCAAGGTATTTAGGTCAGGAACAGTTGTGTTTCCAGGAGGGGTATAACTGGTAACCACGAGTATGTTGACACGATTATCTCTTACAGTCCTGCTGGTCCGTCTGTGGGCACAAAATCTTTATTGGTCAGCAGAACACACTGGTCCTTAAGGCCTACACCACACTAGACACTGTGTCATGACTGTTTCAGTCAGGCTCTGTTCCTACTTCTTCACAGGTTGTTCACTGAGGATGAATGACTACCTTGTAGCGCATGTTTTTAAGAATTTCTCCTGTAACAAGTAATTTAAGGAGAGAGTGAGGTTCACAAAGAGTTGGCTCATGGTTTCTGAAAAACACATCTATCCGGTTCCATCCTGCAGGGAGACTTGATTTGTTTAGTGTTACATTGTTGACATTAAAAAAAAATGGTCTTAACAACAATTGTGCCACTTTTTACCTAACCGTACCTCGAGGACTATAATGTTTTCTTCTGAGGCACTTATTTCTTACTTTAACAAAACACTATGATTTCAGAAATCAGCACATATGTAATCAAAGATTATATGATTTACTAACATTAGAAATAAGACTTGTTTAGAGAGACAATGACTGTGGCTACTGTCACGGTCATTGTTAATCAGAAGACAATCTGTAGAAAATCTGGATCAGCCCCAGCTAAAACCTGGTACAGTCTTAATAGGCTGGAAGTTGTGCAACAAACTCGCAGACTTCATAAGTTGTGTTTGGTTTACAGTTGAAAATATATACACTTCCCGTTCATAATGGGAAGAGTGAAATATAGATAACATCATAAAGAATAAGTACACTTTTATGAAACGAAACAACCATTTTTTTTGTAAAGCAGCAATTTGTGTTTGTATACACTATGTTGTGTTTTCGTTGCCATGGTTTTAGATTGTGATGTCACGATTCAGGTATTGTATTTCCTGATAGAGAGCCAGTGTGAGATGGAGATGGGGAGTGTGCAAATGTGTGTTGGCGGTGTGTGTGTGTGAGTGGTGGGGTCAGTTTATATGAAAGTCAGACATGCATAGGTCCAGCTTGCTTTGTTTGACTTACGCATAAAAGAGAAACAATGCCAAAGCCTAAAATAGAAAGACAAACACACACTCGCACCTTCAAGAAACCCATTGATTTTCCTGCTGTTATGTTCAGGCTTTAATCAGGGTACCAAGCACCATTACTATACTGACCACTTTGTGTAGTTGTGGATGGCTGACACACACACTGTGTAAATGCCTTCCTCCTTGCAGCTCGTTAGGTTGAAGTATAGAGACGTTGGGAGTTTCAGCTGCATGAATTAGATTAAGCTCTTTGTAAGTCAGTATCAAGACATATGATCCTGTCTTATTACAAAACACAAACAGGAACATACTGTACACTCACAGATGAATAGAGACACTTCTTTCTGTTCTGGGCTTTCAGAACCTATACCCATACTGGATTTGGAAAGTTTTCATCAGACAGTAAAACCACACGATTGCCTACTGTTCCAACTAAAAATATGAATGTCCATACTGGATAGTTTGTGTCGTGTCAAGCATAAAGCACACAATCAAAGAGAACAAAGACTCATCATTTGGCCTGCTTTCAGACACCTGGTTACCTCATTATCCTTGTGTGTGCGTGTACTTAGAGCTTGCATCCCTGTGTGCCCATCAGTGTAACTGCAGATTGTCTGCTTGCCCACAGTAACAGTTGTTATTGGGGTTTTCTCTACTAGCATGTAAACAAAGGAGAACCTCCCAAATCCTCCCCAGTATGCCCCCTAACCAATGAGATTTGATCTCCCAGCAGGATTCAGCCAGTAGACGGTGAGGATGGGCGTGACTGGTCTCCATAAGGGGGAAAAATAGCAGTAAAGCACAAAGCTTTGAATCTGGAACTGGAACAGACAGCAGAGCCATAACAAAGACTTTTCCTTTATGACTGAACAACACTGTTGAGCCAGAAAAATAGGGCTGTGGCCCTTTACTGTATGGCTTTTACACACACTGAATATATACAGTAGATTGGTACTGCTTTAAAAAGTGTGATACGTGTGAGAAATATGGGTATATAGGCACATGGGAGGAGATGGTGCCATATGAAACATGCATGTGCTCTGTCTATAGTTTGTGTTTTCTGGGTGTGTCTGTGTAGCAGAACAGTCTGAATTCTCTGCATGTGTTGTTCATCTGTCCCAGTTCACCTGTTCGCATATACATATACATATACGAGCATGTGTCAGTGTCAGCTGTGAGAGAGTATAGACCTTTTGTATTTGACTGACAGGTGTGACCCCAAACTGTACCCCCTCTGCACCCCACACCCACCCTCATTACCAGTTATTGAGGACATGTGTTCAAAATGTGGTCAGTCAGCACTTTGATTTTAACCTTTTAAAGAAAAGTGCACATGTGTGCATCAAAGTGTCACTGTCACTCAAAGATGTGTGAATACAGGCCTTCAGCTGTGTGTTTGCCTCTACACGTATATGCTGTTGTATGCATGAAGTAATAATCGCTTTGCAGGTTCATCACATTCCCACAGCATGATTCAAAGTGGTGTCTGTGCCTTTTCAATCCATCCCATTCATTCTGTAATCTGCCTCACCCCAGGGCTCAACATGTGGCAACAGGATTGTGCATGAGCAGCCTCATAAAATAACTTCAGTCGGGCCTGGACACAAACTGTCAAACCAGGCATGTTCAGTGCAAAGGGAGGGATCGCAGCAGAACATGGTCATTTAGTTTAATCCTTGTAGCATCGTCTTAACTACAATAAGCATCAGTTACTCTTGACGTTCTAACGACAGCTGTTTTATCTGATCATTTCATCTGGTGACATGCTCATACTGCAATCAGCTCTCGAAAGTTACATGAATGTGGTCCAGCTATAATCATAATTAGACAAGACAAATGTAGTCATAGTGGTTATCCAAAGCATGCAAGGCAAAAAGAGGCATGCAAAGCAACGCAGACACAGATCTGAAGAACTACAGCAACAGTATTATCATTGCCAAATCGATATTTTGTTTTGTCTTCACTAAAGCCCCTTTCAGACATGTACTCTTTTCTAAAAATCTGATGGCCCTTTTCCATAACAGTCACATCGTCAATCTTACTAGGTTGGACAAAGTAACATTAATGTGTGTGTGTGTGTGTGTGTGTGTGTGTGTGTGTGTGTGTATATATATATATATATATATATATACACTCACAAAGTTGTTACATATAGTGGGCATACCAGTCACAACGGTCTTGACACTGCTGTGTTGTTCTGCCCTTGTGGGGCTGTTTGTGCATATATGAGCATCTGTACTTGAACCCTAAAACACAGATTGTAAATTCCCATACCCCCACATTTCCCTAGTGACATCATCATATTGTACTAGTGGAGCTGGTGCTTTTGGAGGTCAGTACATGATGAGGCCCCAGAATTCCTCAGCGCCACTACTGCTTCGTTCCAGACCCCCGCTTCATGGCAGGAAATACAAAACAGATCTCAACCCCCAAACTTCTCAGCAAACTTTTGAGGAATGATTTTCTTCTTCTCCCTCTGTCTTTCTTTTGTTTCTACCTCAAATCATCTTGTGATTTAGTTTTGTGTAACCAAACACTATGAATGAGAGTTATAATGTAAATATACTTCACATTAATTCATTCTCCACTGATTGTATCATCTTCTGTATAGTGATTGTAACTATGAATTGAAGTTATTTACTTGGTGTAAACAATTAATGGCAGGCAAGAGTTGACCGTAGAGTGTTTACATTGTCTACAGACAGTGCTCTTGACGTGTTCATTGTGCTCCTGTTGGTAGCTTCTTGACATGCACTGGCACACAGGCTTTTCCCAAGGGGAGTGTTTTGCTTACAGATGCACATGAAGTGGTAGACTGTAAACAAATACCGTGGGTATATGAGCAGTTTTTTTTACTTGGTACTGACTTTGCATGTATGAGGTGTGAGGTGTGATTTTGTGAGTTTGTTTGTTTCATTCATGAACACTGTGCTTCACACCATGATTTATGTGCCACAAAGGGACAAGCTTGTCAATGAGCACATACATATAGGGGGAGTCCAGGAAATGAGCTCATTGTCACCACAACTCCTCAGAATGCCTGCATCCCTTTCACTTTTTCAGTTTTTTTTCTTCACACACGTACACCCCAGCTCTCCCTCCTCCACTCCCTCTCTTAACTGTCAGTTAAAAGCCCATCTATCTGTGTGTTTTTAATTAGGGCCTCTGCTGTTTATGGCTGAATGGCTGCTTCGTTAACAGAAAGACTAGGAGACACACACCCGGATCTGTCCGGCTTATAACACAGCAAGTGTGGGGGGGTGCATGCGCATGTGTGTGGAACAGAGAGGGTAGGGTGTGGGGGTTGCTTCAGGGGTATTGATGACGCAATTTCCCTCGAGGGGTGGACCTCCCATCTGTGAGTGGAATAGACAGGATCTGGCCAAAAACACAGAAAGGGAGCGTGACTATGTGGGACAAGAAGGAGGTTTAAGAGAACTGATTAATTAAATTAAAGAAAATGTCTCTTTCTTCATTGTTTATGAAGTTGTCAAGTGAGTTTAAATCAAAACCATCTGATTGTATGATTGTGTTGTTCATATCAGTTTTTTTGTATTAAACTAAATTTCTTTGTACCATTGTGATGGATACTAAATAAATCTTGGCTCAGTGGTAAAGGACCGGGTGTGGTCAGCCATGTGTTCACGACCAATGACAGTTGACAGCCCAACCCCACCCTGTGCAGAGCTCCGGATGGTCTGCTCTGTTTGTGCCCGTATCCTGGAGGACACAGGGGTCAGATGGTGGACCAAGCCACCAGCTGCTCTCTTCGTCTTCATTTTCTCTGACTTAAGAGATTGCAGTAGGAAGAAGGCCACTTATGACTATAATTATTCATGATATAGTTCTCCATGTTTAACAATTTTGTCCAATGCAAGTTTATCAGCCTTTTGTTTTCCTGTCCATGTTAGTACAATCCACATATTGTAATAGCTTGTTTTTTCCTATAGGAAGTCTTTATAGCACTAAAATAAAGAGAAGCACTGATAATGGTCAATTTAGATTCTCCTCCCCATCCCTCATCATTAGTCTTTCTGCCCATCTGTGCTCTCCTTGTTGGCCTAGGCCAAGAGTGCTTTTGGTGCATAGATTTTGTAATATACTGTAACTTGACAGACACATATATTCATATGTATTCACGCTAAGTGTGAAGAGTTTTTGAAGCTGTAGCAAGTGACAAGCTGTGAACCCATGTTAGTTTGCAGTTATTCATTTACACATCAACATGCTGCGGGCTGATGGCTCACATTTCAAGTTGCAAAGAAAAATGTGTCTGTTTATCTGTTAAACTCTCCAGTATGTTTAGCTTCTTATCAATAACTTATCAATAATAAAAAGGACACTTTGACAATCTGGTTGGCTTTGACAGGGGCCAAATTGTGAGTTGTTTGTGGGGTGTTTCCAGTATTCAGTAATTAGTAAATCGGTGCCTACCAAAAGTGGTTAAAGGAAGGACAACAGAGGGAAGTGAAGGGCAACCAGTCTGGTCCAGTCTTACGGAAGAGCCACTATAGCTAAACTTAGTAGAAAATGTAATGCATCAACTCCTGTCAGAACTTGCAGTGCATTGTCATAGTGCTGGTTTTAATACTGTGGCTATTAGTGTAAGTTAACCTTCTTCTCAGTAGTCTTCTCTGTGTCAGTAAAATGAAGTGTGGGTGATGGAAGGTCTCCATGGTGATTGGGAAAATGACACTTGGGGAGGAAATTGAGAAATGACTCTGTATTCTGAATGCAAGTCTGTGTGTGCTGCAGTGATGCAATCACTTGGCACAGAACAGGCACTCTAACCATCAACTTATTGTATCAGCTCTAATGCAACCTGCCACCGCAGCATACACTTTCACACAAATGCGCTATTCACTATTCCAACCAGCTTTATCAAACACATCAGATCAAATTACTTAATTTTTGCCACATGCGCATTTCTTTTTTCCTTTTTATACAGCATTAAAAGTATTAATAATATACAACACATTACTGTTTCAGTGTCTATGTAGATCTAACTCTTTCTCTTGTGACTGTATATTTCTTTTAACTAGTCATAATCCTACTGTCATACTAGTCATAGTCTTACAAAGATCATGTAGATGATTGGGTGAAAAAGAATAAGTAAAAAAGGGAAGCTGCCTTCAGCCAACTCATTGTTTTAGCTTGTTTTGTTGTGTGATGTGTATCTTTCTGTGAGAGTGTGTTTTCCATAACCAATAAACAAACAGTTTTAACAGGGTTCCTGCAGCCTAAATGTTGTCTTGAAAACAGCAGGCCACCTCTCACTCACTGACATGCTTGCAGCAATGCTCACATACATAGTTCACATTTTGGCATAGATATATGAAGGTTTTTATTATCATACAGTAACAAATACCTACTGTACAGTACAGCTAAGTAGTTTTTGTTATTGCTCTGTATGTAATTGGTAGTGAAACATGCTGCTTATAACTTTTAAGTACTACCAGGCAGAACATAACATACAACAGACAAAACTACCAGCGATAAGGCTGACTTTAAGCAGGTCTTCAATTTGAGGCTGTAGTTCTCTTTTGAACTCCCTATGTCACTTCCCCATCTCCTGTGGGGCACAAATAAAAACGGATGTGTTAAGTAACGGACATTTTGACAACACTGCCAGTCCTTACTACCCCCTTGCTACCGCCATTAACAGAAACCGCCTTTGATGTACACAGCACGTTTGTGCTCTCACTCACACAGCCCTCTGATTATAGGCACAGGATGTTCTGCCCTCCACTGCCATCTCACATGCACAGACATTGTCACCATATGTTGGTCACAAAATGTAGAGTGACTAGAGGCAGCGATTGATAGAGTCATATATGAAACTACTAACCTTGTAAACTACTTTCTTTAGGAACTGATTTATTAACAATATTTTTTTCTGAATTTTACGCTAAACATTTTACCTTTTACAGTCTACGAGTTAAATGTTTAAAAGTGTGGCAGCTCATGTCAGTGTACTGTGGGTGAGACCTTGAAGTGTCTGTCAGGGAGAACTGCTATAAAATAGCTCGGCCTGATACCTGCTGCAATTTTCTGGCACATTTAACTGTGTATTGACTTAACTGTGTTTTCTGATTTTACAGTTTTATAAATAGTGTTTAAGATTTGAGTTGAACACAATTTTTAAAAGGTTACTAATCTGGGATTAGGAGGGATTAGTAGCCGGCATCACTGTACATCATAACCTGGAAAAAGCTGTATTTCCATTTGTCAACATGTGTCCATCAAGTGTATTTATTTGGTATTTCTCTCTCTTTGTTTTGCAGCATGCAGCCACAGACCATGTTTATCTAAGGCTTCTTTGTTGTGTAACTGACACAGTTTAGTTTTGGGGAGCTAGAATGTTGACCTCTAGTGGTGCCGTTGGCTCATTACACCAACCTTCTGCTTGTTTGTTTTGATTCTGAAGACACACTCCACCATCTTTGTGACCAGCACGTGCTGTATAACATTTTGGCTCGCTCTAGTTCCAAAAACATGACTGTTTTTAGCGTTTATCAGTCTTTCCTTATCAGTCATGCTGAGAATCATAACCAGGCAACGCCTTAAAATCACAGCCTTGTGAGAAAGAAGGATTGTTTACTTCGTGTTGTTTATATGATGTTTATATTGAGGCGATTTTTTGCACCATGGGAGATTAATTGTGTGTGAATTGAATGTCTAATATTGAACTAAATAATGGTGAATAAATACAATTTACCATTTACTAAAACAGACGGATGCCAAGTTTATATAGGACTATTTTACCAACGAGATTAAATGTGTGATCTGCATTTATCAATCTGTTGCCAACAGGGAAAATTTGGTTGAAACTTTTCTTGTGTACTGAAAGAGAGTGGGAAGGAATAGGTGAGGGTGGGAGCAGAGAGGGTGAGGGAGGGAGAGAGACGGAGAGAGAGAGAGGAGAGAGAGAGAGAGAGTCTGACTGTAGCCATAAAACAGACTTTGAACTCCAAGCAGCTCAGTAGCAGACAGCTGTGTAGAACAAGGCACGTCTCCTGTGTGAGGCTCTGCAGCATACTGATAAACAGGACAGCGCATATTTATAGCTTTTAGTGGATTATATATATTTTAAATCTAAACAGGCGAGATGGCGACAATGTTCAGATACCCAGTCTTTCCTCATCTGCAGGGTGAGTTAAGCCAGTATTGAATTTTGTGCATTTTTGTTTGTTTTTCTCAAGTAAAAGTGAAGTGTTTAACCCGTTTAGTCTTAGTTCATTTATATCTGTGAAAATGCATTTGTTCCATTATTAGGAATAAATACATGGGTTAAGTATTGTTCTAGTTTAATTTCTCTGCATTCATCATTTATAAATTATTAACCATTTATTTTATAAAATAGAACATGTGAGTGACTGTTTACTCACAACTGACTTTTACTGTTACTGCTTTTAAAAGCCATAAAAATTATTTATTGCATTGTTGTGTCTACTGTGCTGTTAACATGAACGTGCTGTAAATTCCAGTCATTTCTTAGTTTGATAGCTGGCAGCTTCATATACTAGATGAACCTTGAGTGTGGAGATAGCATGTTTTTTTCACATGTATCACATGTTATATTTATGAAAATGGAGAAAATACAGTTTTACACTTAATAACACAAGTAAAATAAGAATTTCTGGCTAATGTTTGTAAAGTACAGGACATTAACAGTAAAGAAAGTAAAATGACCAGATGGTATGTGCTTAAATCTGGAGGTCATGTATATAAGCTACTTTATTACTGTCATCATGGACAGTAATGCTTCTGAAAAATATACATAACTGTATGTCTGAAATAAGTGTGGTTTCATGGTGTTCTGATTCATCAGTTTTTCAATTCAATCAATTTTCATCTGACAGGGGGACAAAGTGTTCTTCATTCACTGTGGAACCATTATGTAATTCTGTCGTTGAGTCTCCCATCACTATGGAGACAATTGGAAAAACTGCGAGCTCATGCCAGAGGGTCAGGGAGATGCTCATATCACAGAAAATACTCATATTAGATTTGAAAGAGGCAATTTATAAGAAATAAAATGAGAAAAAACATCTACCTTTGTAAGACACTGACATTTCTGTCACCACATAGACAATTAAATGTCTATGTGGTGTAAATGTTTGCTGCATCTGAATACTCGGACATAGTAGTGTTTAAATGAAGCTGCTTTTTATTTGTATCGGTTTATTTAGATCCGTGTGACACTGGTCTATCGCTGTCACCAGGGAGGAGTGTCATGGCTGAGCCAGACTATCTGGAGGGAGACTGTGATGAGCTCATCAAACCAAAGAAGCTGATCAACCCAGTCAAAAGCTCCCGTAACCACCAGGACATGCATCGAGAGCTGCTCATGAACCAGAAGAGGTCAGGACACAGAAAAAAATGTTATTCACTCTTCACTTGTCATTTGTTGCCTCTTCTTTGTCTTTGCTTATTATCTGTTTTCTCATAAACAATTTTTGAATATATTATTTTATACAATAAACAGTACAAGGTTTCATATGATACTTTAATACAATAATGTAAATAATATTATAAGTTAACCATGTAAAACTCTGTCCAACAGTTTCTAGATCATCATCGTCTCATTTGATAATGGCATTGGGTACATCTGTCCAGACCAGATTAGTGCTGTTTTGCACAGTGTCCAGATCCAGGCTAATTTAGTTAAACCTGTACTAATTCAGAGTGAGTTAATACACTAACCCTGCTACTTTCTTACAAATGGCTTGGTAGTATCCATGCAGGCTGTACTGACTTCACTGTCCCTCCAAACCCCAGCAGCATTATTATGTAAAGAAAACTTTAATAGAAAACAAAACCAGTGCAGTGGTGTATCAAGAATTGGTTACGCAAAGGTCACAGATACACTGATGGTCACCCTTCTGACACAAAATGTTTGTATTTTCTTTCATCATACACTGCCAGCAGCTTTGTGCTTTAACTATAAATAGCTACATAAATACACTTGCTGTTGACAGCTGTTACATCACAGCAGTGATGCTCTGTCTTAAACTGGTCAATGAGTGAGGTGCTTTACAGTGATTGAGGTATGGAAGAAGGAAGGGAAAGAGACCAGATTGGCCTTGGAAGAAACTGGATAAAGGTATTAGGGGAAATTTCCATTCCAAATGGAACATAATGTTATTTCCAGTAATCTAGACAGGTAATGTCTGTAAAATGAATCTAGTGGGCTTCAGGGAGTTTAATTTGTTGTTTTGTGGGATTTCTGTTCTGCACTGAAAGTATAGAAAGCTGGGCTGCATAGTGGATTAGTCACGATGATGAGAGTGAGGAGGGGTGGGTGGATGGATGCAGGGATGGATGGATGGCTGTATGGCAAAAAGGAAAAAAACGCTCTTATGTAATCAAGATTACAAAACAGTGTAGCTGTGGGCCTTTCTCAGCGTTTGCTACCTTTGCTGTAGCAACCCTTCCTACATGCGCACACACACTGAGAATTTCAGAAATGCAGTCACCAAGTCTGTGAGCAGATGGAAGTATTGATGTGTGGGATTTGAACACACATTCCTTCTAGTCTGTTAGAGGGTGGGCACACGTGGGAGGGGTTGTGGATATAAGGGTCGGTGATTATGTAAACGTTGCCCAGAGTGAAAAGGGTTGACTAAGCATGCTTGTAGTACAGCCTGTGTTATTGCTTTCAGTGACCTTGACCCCCCTCTCTTTCTGTGAGAGGTGGTAGAAAACAGTCTGTCCCTGCCATATCATCTACACTGCCGCTAAGTGCTCCTGTAAGACCCTGATAACTGCAGCTCTGACTTTAGATAAAATGGTGCCTTGTACATGGACTCCCCCTCCCCAACTCCTTAGAACATTGTGGGCTTGGTTATGTAATATTCAGGATTTAATAATGCATTTAATTAAGTCCTTTTTACCAAACTGTACTGAGATGGGCACACTGTGTTTTCTTTGAAGAACCAGTGCCTGTGCAGAGTCAGCCAAAAGTAAAATTAGATTGATATTATTCAGTATGCCTCATTCTTAAATTGAATTAACTAAGAACGTGGAGATTACATTTCTTTGAGCATGGATAGTCTGCGTCCTTTCGCTGATCTTTTTCTTATTTTGTTTCCACCTCATCCTTTACGTGCTTTGTTGTTTATTGGTTTGTGCCTTTTCTAGCTGACTCCAACCTGTCTCTGTTCTTCTGTCTCAAGCTCTCAGTCTCAGCCCCCACCATTTTCTTTCATAATCTGGAGAAGTTTGCAGAATTGTGTAACATTTGGCATTTGTTCTTCTCTTTGCACGATGTGCTCACACTTCACTAAGATGTCCTTGTCCTCTTTGTTTTTTTTCACACACACACCTATGCAGTTATGTAACAATCCCTCTGAGAAAACAGTTCTTGTTATTTAAATATATTAATACACACACACACACACAATATCATATATTTTTTATTTGCCGTTTGACGAGCACAAAGGGCCATGGTTTCATGTGTCAGTCACAGTGTGAACCATTATGTATGCAGATTAGCAAATGTAGAACAATCTGTGACTGGCACACAATCAGTACTTTTCTGAAACATGATTGACCTGTTTAATCTAGAACATTTTGTACAGGTTTAGATGTCAAGCTAGAATGAGGCCATCATTTCCTTCTGAGTGGAGCCGTGTAGTGTCATTAGCGTGTGTGTGTATAATAAAGGTTTATTTTAGTAACATGCTGTTTCACTGATTGATTCTGCACAGGGGTCTGGCTCCTCAAAACAAACCTGAGCTCCAAAAGGTTCTGGAGAAAAGAAAGAGGGAACAAATCCTCAAGGCTCAGAAGGAGGAGCAGGAGGCCCACAAGAAGCAGAGTGACCTGGAGATAGAGCTCATGAAAAGACAACAGAAACTAGAGCAGGTAAATGACTGGAAGAGACACTGAGAAATTAATGGTCCCTGGTTTGAAACTTGCAAGATGATACAAGATGCATCTAATAAATTTTGGTATTAACACATTATCACATTATGTATCGTGAATATGAATTTGTCAATGTCTTGGTTGTTGCAGCTGGAGCTGGAGCAACAGAAAATCGAGGAGGAACAGGAGAACACCCCTGAGTTTGTGAAGATGAAAAGCAACCTGCGCAGGACCAAGCAGGAGACTGAAGGGGAAGAACGAACCACCTAAAATCTCACCGAGGTGTCTGGGTTTGACTGAGAATGTGTTGTCTGTGGTACACGCTGGTGACCTGACCGTGGTCCGAGATGAACTTCCTGGCTTTTCCTACCTAGCTGTTCCTTCTTGCAGTGAGGAGAAAGACTTTACGGACTAAAGATCCCCTTCTGTCTGGCTGCAACGGACCGCCAGTGCTCACCTCTGCTCCTCACAACCTCCCAGCAACACACAGTACACCCTGCAGCAGGGACCTAACACAGACATGTCACACCTTTAAACAGGAGCAAACAAGCTGCCAATGAGCTGTGATGGAGAAACAACCAAACACACACACACATAAGACTTTTCATTCCCATTGTTTCACTTCTCTATTCACGCAAAGTATTGTTTCTCTGTATTGTTAGTGATGTTGTTATTGTCGTTCTTCTTTTTGTCTTTTGTTCTCATTTTCAGACTCAAATAAGGAAAAGTGGACACTGGATGGACTCTTGAAGCTGTGTAATGTAAAAGCCAAACAAATGTGCTTTTGTTATTTATGTTGGTAGCTTTTAGCCCAGGTAGAGGGTAGGACACTTTTAGACATTCTGTATTTTAGTTTGTTTTACATTTACAGTATAGTTTATGAAGCCAGAACAGGACAAAGGGAGTGTACGGTTGTGTGAAACACTCAACTTTGCTTTATGATTGTTTTTCTTTTTAATTGTAAACATGCCATTTCCTCAGCTAATGCAGTTATGAGCAATAGTATGACTCCCAGGCATGAGAGTGACCTGTTCTTTATATTCTGTTGTTTTGTATGAATAAAAGTGTTTCTAAATAAATAATTTATGTTTTTTAGGTTGGTCACTAAGAATAAGCCTTGATCCCTCTCTGATCAGTCATTGTGTGCTTTTCTGAACTAAGGATTTGGTTGCAACTAGCAATTGAAAGTGTACACCTGTCATAAAAGATTTAATTGGTAGGTCTATATAAAGCTGTTCTACAGCTGTATTGCTCCCGAAACTCTGATAAGGGTCATGAAACTTTATAACTGCAGTGTTTTGTATGTATTTACCAAGGTTGCCATAGCTGTGCCGACAGGTATTCTAAACCAGTAAATCTGAATTACAGTGGGTGTTAACTGCAAAACAGATTACCTTCCATATGGCGCTATCACCACATACAAACTCTAAAACTGTGCCACAATCTGAATAACTGGAATAAACAATGGGCCCTAGGTTTACAGCATAATCCGGTTGGAATTACGTTTTATGGGAAATGTTATATACAATTAAACTGATTTCAGTTTAATTGTTGTTGAATTAGGCGGTGGTGCAGTGGTCGGCCAGGGTCTTTCTGTGTGGAGTTTGCATGTTCTCCCTGTGTTTGCGTGGGTTCACTCCGGGCACTCCGGCTTCCTCCCATAGTCCGAAAACATGCAGCTAGGTTGACTGGTGACTCTCTTATGTGTCTATATGTGGCCCTGCGATAGACTGGCGACCTGTCCAGGGTGTACCCCGCCTCTCGCCCCATGACGGCTGGGATAGGCTCCAGCACACCCGCGACCCCTGCGGGGACTTAGCGGTATAGGAAATGGATGGATGTATTGGATTAAACTGCGTCACCGCGACACAGAGCAGAGGAGAAATGACATGACCGTCGTGTAAATAAGATAAATAACATAACTGTATTTAGTTTGTTTAATAAAAGAACATGGTATACACCGCTTCTATAGGAAATGTAACATTAAATGACTTCTGTTGTGATCTGGCGCTATACAGAAAATAAAATTGAGTAGAATTAATTTGACCTTTTAAGGAGGGAGGGGGTTATCGCTAATGTAATGGTAGCGGAAACGCTGAATAGCGATTATTTGCATGGCTAAATAAGATTTATATCATAGCCCCATGTTCATCTCCAGAACCTTCTTTTAAATAAAAACTATTTTAACAAGTTCGGTTTATTTTTATTTTGTGTGCTGAAAAACAGCAAAGCAGTGGGCAAATCAAACACCCATAATTCTGAAATTCTCAGTTTGTTCAGTCCGAAGCGGCTGTTGATTTTTTTTTACAGACATTAAGATGTCTAGTGTACAGCAGCATTTGGAACAGAAATATTATCTTGCTGTGGCTACAGCTGCTTTTCTGTAATGGATTTACAGATCTGGAAAGTGGTATGTGAAACTAATGTGTGGCACAACCTAGAATTATTCAAAGTAAACCATATGTGATCATTAAATAACAATATGTCCACTGGCATTTCTGGTTTGGGCTTTACATTGGGTAGAGGAACCAAAAGAGCAAAAAAAAAAATAGCTCTGGGCACATAATGTCACATAATGACACAATGGGCCACTGGAAACAAATATCCCCACACACAAACATAATCTATAAAAGCAAGACCCCATGTTAGAAGAAAGAAAACAACCACAAACTTGTTTTGTTTGTCTTTGATTACATTACTCATATCTGAGTATGAATGAATTATTGAATTGTCTGGAATATTTTGCAAGTGAAAACAAGATGCTCTTGACCATTTTGGCCGCTGGGCCTGTGTTCACTATGCACACTCATTTATCCACCCATGCCTGTACTACTAGCAGCCTACAAAATGCATTATTTTAATAGTTTAAAGTAAATTTCTGAAAAACTGGGTAATTACAATGTTGACGGTTTTGACCGAATATGTACAAAAGTCAAAACGAAGATAAACTTATTGATTAAAAGTAAATGTTATATTGTATGTTAATATTAAGCTGGAAATTAATTGGTAATCACCAGTGTTTTTGAATGTGACTGTTCAAACGCAGCACGGCATCTCTGTGTATAGCTGCAAGAATTATATCAGATCCTACAATAAACATAAATATAAAAATAATAGACGCTTCGAAAACAACAGGAGCAAATTAATTAGATTTATATATTACCAATAAGTGTATTTATATCAGTAGAGGGCAGTGATGTGCCGCCGTTGCCTTTAATATCCACGAAGAAGAACTCCCCCATGCTCTCATCAGTAAGCGACAAAGATGGCCGCCTGTGGGCTGTTCCGCTCCCTGTCTTCCAACTTTTCCACAGTTTTGCCTTTGCTTACCCGCTCTGTACCGCTTTCTCCTTTGCGGTTGGCATCAAAACCTTATTTTCGAAGAACGTTAGCCTCTTCTAGCCGATTAACAGCAGGTATTCTGCAGTTAATGTGTAATAATGTAGCACGTTAGCTGACATTTTCGATAACATTAGAGCTAAAGAGAAGGGCAGAGGGCTCTCACGCAGGCTTACGTTTAACGTTATCAGGTTATTTTGTGGTTGTCATACTGACTGGAGATTAGCAAATACTTCTTCAGTGGGAAGCTCTGTGTTCTGAGTTTGTTGTGTTGTCTTACAGCACTTAAATTCACAGACAAGCACGAATGGATTCGGGTAGAAGACGACGGAATTGGGACCGTCGGTATCAGCAACTTTGCCCAAGTAAGTAATCAAAACTGTGGTGTTTGACGTTCAGAGAGCTTAATAGAGAGCAACTATTGATTGAGATAATCAGCCCTCACCGGATATTCTGTGTCTTATAAAATATGTCCTTATTGATACTTCGCATTCACTGTGCAGAGTTGAAGCATGGTGCTAAATTAGGTGCAGTCTCTGAAGTGCATGCAGGGTTTATCATGCCCAAACTTGTCACATGTTGTTTTCTAATTATTTTTGAAGAAGTTCAGGCTCATCTCGAATGTCTACCCTCATCCTGTATCATCTAATATAGTTTTACAGCCTTGCTTTTCAATAGATTCTTCATAAGTGTGTGACACTACAAACCACATTGTGATTTTGTCCTTCTGACACTAAATATAGTATTTTTCAAACAAATATATGCAACAAGACCCAGTGAGCTATTAGGGTCTTTTCCCCAGTAGTTTCTAACATTTGTAAAACTGCTGGGAGATTTTTGGTTTTACTTTTTTTTTTTAAATCTCCCACTACTGGACATATTCCAGTTTTTAATATGCTATATGCTGAGTGTGCTATTATGGCAAGTGTTTCTCAATAGATGGTGCTGCTTTGCAGCAATTGCAGGTTAGTGCCATCTTGGCTAAGTCTCTACAAGCTTTTCACACCTGGATATTAGCTGATCTTAATAATGGATTATCTTTATTGATGTGCAGCATCAGGAAAGATTTATTATTAGATTGGATTTGCACATATGTACATGCACAAACACCCTGAAGTTAATGTTTGTTTTCTGCCACTTCCAGGAGGCTCTGGGAGATGTAGTTTACTGTGGACTGCCAGAGGTGGGAACACAGCTGGCTCAGCAAGGTATAAAGCTAGGGGTGTTTGACCTAGGCTTATGTGATTTCACCCACTGTAATTAATTGTTTATTAAACAATAATAAAATGTGTTATCAGCATGAGCATTAAGGGTGTAATAGTGCTCAAACTGCAACAGAATACCATTTGCATAGGGAGAGTGGTACCTTGAGAAAATGTAATATTTAGTTTGAAATACATTTTTTCCTTTTTGCCGGTTTAAAATTCCACATTAGAGCATGTTACAAAGCAAATATCAGAATAACTTATTAACTAATTATCTGTGTAATAGCTATACTTGTGAAATTACTTAACTTTAGTGTAAATTCATTTGTTTCTAACATCTACTATTACAGATGAGTTTGGAGCCCTGGAAAGTGTAAAGGCAGCCAGTGAACTGTATTCCCCTTTGACTGGAGAAGTTGTGGAGGTCAATACGCTGCTGGCAGACAACCCTGGTCTGGTCAACAAATCTTGCTACAAAGATGGTAGGTACACATAAGAAAATCCAGCCCAATCTATGTAGAACATTGTTCCTTTTTGTAGAAGACAAGCTAAAGTGATAGAAGCCAAAAAATAAGTAAATGATGTAATGTGAGGTTCAACGAAATTGCTTAGTACCAATGTAAGTTTTTGTACAGTAGATGGCAGTAATGCGTAACATGGGAAACAGCCATTTCAATTTCAAGACCAAATATAAAAAAACACTTGCCTGCTTTTGCTGTTGAGTTGCATTGTCATTAAATGATAATGCACAAGTGAAGTTCCTTTACTATCACTATCAGTGCTGTACTGTGCATTAATAATGCAATGCTGAAAACAGTAAAGTCAAATATAACACTAACAAATATACACTGTAATGTTTACTTTTCTCATGCAACTTTAATGTCTTACAATGTTGATATTCTTACTGTAACCAACAAGGCTGAGATTTTTAAAAAAAAATCCACTCTGTTAAATACAGAAGGTGTACATTTAGGATTCTATAACCTGAGTCTCAAGTGTAAAGTACATAAAAAGGTTTTGCACACCCAAATCAATGAGGTGTACCAACAACTATACCAAGTGGGTGACCTGCAGTGAGAGGTGTCATCAGTATTCTGTAGAATTGGTTGGCATGAGACAAATGGACAGTTCCAAAAACATAATTTCCAACCAGAACAACTACAGAAATCTAAAGTTACAGGAAGTTTCTTGTTTAAACTAGGAGGAGACACACTTGAGTTCAAACCAGAATGGTTGCTTTCTAATGGCTCATTTATGTGCTGAAATTCTAAGGATGTTTCCTTAGAAGTACAGATAACCAATTGATACACTTGTTAGTAAGGAACTGTGTGTCACAGTGTGTATTTTTGCCTGCACCCTTTGTGACAAGATTGATTAAATAAAAGAAAACATCTGATGTGTGTCAACCCCTTTTCATAATTCAATAAAAAGAGGAAGCAGATGCTTTCCCAAAAAAGAATAATTTGGATGGTTGTGTCAGTCATTTTACTTATAATCATGTATTTTAATCTTTTAAAATACAGGTTGGCTAATGAAGATGACCATTGCAAAGCCTGCTGAACTTGACACTCTAATGGATGAAGCGGCCTATGAAAGATACATTCGCTCCATTGAGGACTAATCTATCACCTTCTAATAAGTGCTATGCTCCCTCTCTCCTTCTCAGACACAATTGGCAGGGAGATGCACAAAGGTCTGCCTGTAGTAGTAACAACACTATGCTTAGCATCCACCAGTGGAGCTCAAGAGCTCCAGGTTGTTGACCTGCCAGTGTCATAGAGCTGTGAACATTAGGAATCCCCTATCTACTGTAAAAGGCTGACTTTAGGAGATCTGCCAGTCTGCATCAACTAAACATCCAATGTTGGGTTATTGCAGCCTCAGGCTCCCAAAGAGAAGAGACCGAGTCTCAGAGTCAGGACAGTTTCCAAACATTCGGTCAGAGAAAAACCTGAATTTCTGTTCTAAGACATTGTTAGACTTCTAAAAGCACTTTGCCATTATCATGTTGGTCTGCACTTCATGTATGACAACTGTACTGTTGACATGGGACCTGTACCTTAGAAAATAAACATTTCCTTACACATTTTGTTTTCTTTGTCACTAATTTAACAAAGCTGAAAAAAAAACTTATCCTGCTTCCAGCTTCCAGTCAGCTGGATTTTTGGTATTACACAGCTACTGAACAGGTGGAGTACTGAACACTATGCAAGTGCATTGCATCAATTTCTATTTGCACATTTGGAAATTTGCATTCCTTAAGTACAAAGGAAACTGGTTACATACACACAAGTTAAAAATATATACACCACCACCTCACAACCTTATAATCTTTTATCTTATAGTAACCACAGTCTAGCTTTTCTGATGCTGTGTACATCAGTCTGTTAAAGTTTAGAGTTTGTGTGTAGTGTATGTAAACACCTAAAATCTATATTTTCAGGAATATGGACTTTTAACAGTTCCACCAAAATTAACTGTATGTTAACTCACTTCGCTGCTGTACAAGCTAATAACATCGATATGCCTGTAAAATGTACAAAACCACAGTGATTTACAAGACATTAACTCTACACTTGAGTACCTGGATTTTTGTCTTTTGCACATTTATTCCTTGCATTATTTGAATGAATACCAAAATCACCCCTGACGAGCTATTTTTGATC
>OMLM01010780.1:37105-49213 GCA_900302695.1 Helostoma temminkii
TTGGGACAGGATCAAAATAAACAGTTCTGCAACATTAATACACTAGCATTTTATAGCCTATAACTGTCCAGTCATTTGCAACCTGTTTTGTGCAGGTTTTGATCTTTGGGTCACCTGAGTGAAGTGACTGTTCCACCAGGTACAATAGAGAATTTATCCTTGGCTGTTTGAGTTCGTCTGGCACTGCGCCGAGCGGGAGTCCGAGGGAGTCCCTCCATTCTACGATGATCACTCTCCAGTCTCTCCTTCCTCTGGACTGATTCATGCATCACACTGGCAGTAAAGTCTCTCTCATTGAGGAAGGCAATGGTTTCATCCCTCTTACGGCTCACATACCCCTTTAGAAGAGCATTGTACGGGTTTGAGGCTGCATCTACATCTGGATTTTCTTGCTGGTATTTGAATTCCATGCGAGTGATTACAGGCAACAAGAACTGCTTCTCTTTTAACACCATGCTCCTGTCTGTATGTGATAAGCCTAGGGTCTTAGTGACGAGGCGTGGAGGCAGAGGCACTAAATCACAGCCTGTGCGCTGGTCCACATACAGCTCAAACTCTTTCCGAACCCGAGCTACATCTTGCAGAGACCGACTCCTTCGCTCCTCAAGGTCTGTTATTATTCGCTCGGGATATGTCTGGCCCAATACCAAACCTAAATGGTGAAGACAGCAAGGAAAGGATATTTCTCTGACATGTTTTGTAGCAGGTGGCATCACTCGAGATAATTACAAACAGTAGCATTTTTGTTTTTTTAATTTTTGTTGCCATTCTTTTTTTTTTTTTAAAACACGTACATCCCTCACCTGCACGCCTCAACATGGACGTAGGACATTTCCAGGGTTTGTGAATAAGGTCATCAGGCAGATCCGCAAGTTCAGGACACCATTTTCTAACATAGTTGCCATAAGGGTCACAGGTCATTGCTGCATCAACAGGGTGCATGACAAAGTTCCAGTGATCCAGGCCACACATTCCTCCATTCTGCCACATCATAGCATCTATAGCAACATCTGCATCCACCAGAGTATCCTACATGTATGCATAAATGTTAGATACAACCAGAAAAGAGGCAAGGAAAAGACTAAACTGACGGAGACTGAGTGTATTTTGTGCCTGTTTTTACACATTTTACCTGGAACCATCGATAGCCTTCTTGCCAGGGCAAATGAAGATATGCTATGAGAAAAGATGCTACCACATGTCTCATGTAGTTGTTCATCCAGCCCGTCAACCACAGCTGCCTCATGGCTGCATCCACTAGAGGGTAGCCAGTTCGCCCTCGCTGCCAGGCCTTTAGGTGGCCACGATTGTTGCTCCACCGTAAAGCCTGCAAATAACCCCCAATAAATAAAGTCAAGTCCAAATGTACATATTTATTCCACTGAATGCATGTGTCATCAAGAAATCTGTAGCCAATTTCAACCTTGTATGGAGGTCTGACAGATTCCCAAGGTAGGTCAGGAAACAGCGTTAGCTGCCAGTAAGCCAAATCCCTCCAGGCTAGTTTGCGCTGGAACTTTAGGGGTTGACAGCGTGCCGTTCTTGCAGCCTGCAATAGCCAGCGTGGGCTAAGTTGACCAAAGTGAAGGTAGGGGGACAGATTGCTGGTATTCGGAGCATCCGCCCTGCCTGACTCTTTTTCATACCTGTACACACCTAGAAAATAAGGGAACGATGGTTTTATGTTAACACTTCCTTACATTCATTCAAACACTGTTTCCAAATTGAATGCAAGGTGTCTCACCATCCTGAAGAAAGGCCTCTAGCAGAGCTTGTGCTCCATCTTCACTGAAATCCCAGGACTTATGAATGTTAGCTGCCCAATTAATCTGAATAACAAAATGTACACAAGAAAACATTTAGGACTTCATTATCAAATCTTAACTGCATTCTTTGGCTTTAGTTTTAAATAACTGTAGTGCTGTAGTTACTGACCGTTGTGCCATCCTTCCTGCGGGGCATGTCAGCCAATCCTAAAGTGTTTAAAGAGACGCCCTGAGGCCAATGCGTAGGTATGGGGAGAGAAACAGGAGGGTCCAGAGTAACTCCTAATGCAGATGATGGATTCTGTCTACAGCAACTCATGAAGTGAGACACCGAACCTATTCCTATGGCACACAAGAAACAAATGGAAATTCAACAAAAAATACCATATTGTAATTCAGCTTGGACTTCCAATACACAATATTCTTTTTATGGTTACTAACCTCTAAGTCCCACACCTTCTGTGCTGACAGAGTAAGGGTCTCTGAGACAATAGGAGTGGAACATCCTGAATTCAGTACCATCTTTCTGCAGAGCTGACACCACCGCATCATCCCTCTCCTTCAGCCATGGCTCATACAGAGCATTAGCCAGCACTGCTCTCGCCCCAGTGTCCTTAATGAGTTCCTTAAGGCTACACAGAGAAGATCCAACCCCATTTCCCATAGCATTTGCCTTGAGGAAGATAAGATTGCTACCAATGCGTTTCAGAGATGCACATAACGAAGACAAAGCTTGATGAAGCCAGTATTTACCTGTTAAAACAGACACAATAGAACAACAGTGAGAGGACTGGTATATTAATATGCTTTATCATATATGAACCCAGGCAAAAAGCAGTGATGTACTGTGTTTACAGAATCATCACTTATTTTTCCAGAAACTTACTAGCTCCCCCCATAGCCACTGTAATCCCAGGTCCCTCCTCCTCTTCAGGGCTCCAGATGTAGACAGGGATGACAGGTGCCCCAAACTCCAATGAGGCAATGAGAGCAGGGTTGTCACACAGTCGCAAATCCCTCCTGAACCACAGTAATACAGGTGGCGATGCGGACAGAAGACAAGGTAAACCTACAACCTGATGCCTGGCTGCTTTACGTCGCTGCCGCCTGTTCTTCATGCGCTTTGGTTTCTCTGATTGATTTAAATCTCCCTCCTCCATCATTTCGTCATCAGCATCTGCACTTTTCTGAGCTTCAGTCTGATGGTTTGTCTGTGGCAAACCTTTGTTCCAGGGTCCAGTTTGTGCTGAGTGGGTGTTTTTTCCCTTGACATCTACCTCTGCTTGTTTTGTTTGGCTTCTTTCCTGAGGAGACCTGCTTTGATTCAGTTTGTCTCCAGATGGTAGAAACCTGGTGTTGTGACTTGAGGTTGACAGCTGGTCATCTTTCATTTCCAGCAGAGAGAGAGCCAATGCGAGTTCCAGGTCATCATCTTCAGGCTGAAACTGAATTTTTTCACCTCGTCATTATCAATAATTGAGTGCAGATTTGTGGACAACTGCAATTTCATCCATCCAAAATAAATTTCATTCAAATTAAAAACACAAAAAAGCTGACGTTTTTTGGGTGGTAGAAGTACACAAACTCAATATTCAAGTACTCACCTAAAAATACCATATTACAAGCGCAAGTAGTACTTTAAATTATTTGCTCAAGTTGAAGTACAAGTACTCCACTATAAATACAATGTCATAGTTATTTGATGCAGTTATTCATATACAGCAATTACACTATAGTCAATATTTGTTTGACAAATTGTTAAATGTGGAAAGAGGAAGTGGTGGAAATGGCACCAATGGAAAATGTGGAGGTTTTATCTTTATTGTTGAGCTACACAGTCTATTAAATACATTGTCGTGTATTTGTGTATTCTGTTGTTGTTGTTGTTTGGTTGTTTTTTGGTTTTTTTTTTTTTTTTTTTGTAAGAATGTAAATTTGCTTTTTACCCAGATAACCATTTGTAAACTCTGAAGCCAGCCTCCACAGCACATGAGCTTTACCAAAGGAGTGACAAATGAATATATTAGCTCCATATATATTTAATAATTTAATTTACTAAGTCAAGAGTCAGCTCTTTTTCTCGGGACCTGAAAGAACAACAAATGCCACCAGCTAAAGTTAAATTTAATGGCCAGAAACATATGTCCATGTTGCTCTGCATGTGCTAACATTAGCCAGCTTAATATAGGTAACTAGCTTCTTGCTAACACGACAACTTCACGTTTAGTTTTCAGCAGTTTTACCTGTTTTACCGGTCAAGAATCGCTGAATGGTAGGAAATAAAACAGTTAAGTTAAATACAATATTATAAATAACATTTTAAGACAAGAATATTCATATTTTATATAAATAGTTCTTTCTTGTCGGATTTTAAATACTTTTTCGTCTCTCGCATATTCCCAAAATGTTTCTTAAATGTTTTTTATTATTATATTATATTATTATATCCTTTTATTTGTAACTTTAAGCCACTTTGAAACCCTGGTGTTACTTTGTAAGTTTGGTTATATTGTATTCCACACTCACTGACCGTAGAGAAATATTCCTGGTAGATGGAGGTGAGGGTGGAGTGCAGCGAGCTGTTGGCCGTGGACAGAGGCTGGATGAGGGACAGGAACTGGGAGCGGGTCTCCTGATGTCCGAGGACGGACACACACATTGCAAAGAGACCCTCCGGATCCTCTCGACCCACCAGCACTTCTCTGAGTATCTTTCTTATGAAGGCCTTACTGTCTTCGACACCCGCCGCTGAAAGATGCATCTTCAAGTGAAAGGTGATGATATATTATAGTTGTAAAATGTAGTAAAGAGTTAACTAGTCTAGGACATCGTTTAAAGCTGAAGTCCTCTTCCTGAACCTCTCCTCAGAGACGGTTACCAAACAACAGCTGATTTTGAGTTACACAAGCCATGCGTTAGTGTTTGGTAACCTTCAAACTATAGGTTTGTAATGGGTTAAAATTACCTGTAGGGGGCGTGAAAGTATAATAATTGGGAGCTATGCCAGCTGTAGAAATAGTAAATAATATCGTAATCTCGCTTTTGTCATGAGTTTCATTTTCCTATTTCATCCCCCTGTCCACAGTGTAGTCACTTCTCCACTAAATCATACCTATCAGCTCAAATGTTTCATGACAAGGGTCCACACAAGCTAAATCCAATTAAATACAGATCCTCTGTTCATTTGGAACTGATGTAAAAAATGCTTTGGGGACATCTCCCTTAAGATAATCGTTCTATCATTTGAAACAGCCTTCATCTTGACAGGAATGTGTACCTATTCAAGTTCACCCTGTGATGTGAGGCTGAAAAACAAAGCCAGGAGACAGTGTACCCAGCAGTGAATTTTTAATCATGCTCTGTATTCATGCTGTAAAGGAGTTGCTAAGTGATTGATTTTTTTAATGAGACCATGCATAAGCTTTGAAATTTACGCAGCAGGGAACAATGATTTGTGACACTTGCGGACCAAACTCTCAGATGCTTTGTATAGGCGATAAGCTCCACTTATAATACTGTATTATAGCCACTGCTCAAAGTCTGATTGTGTTCATGCTAAAATGTTCTCACATACAAGGACAGGCTTTTATGTCAAAAGTAGTAGTAGCGAGGGTGTATGAAGGGAAGATGTGTCGAGAGCTGTGGTATGTGGCAAAAGCTTGGCAAAAAGAGAGGGAGAGAGAGAACGAGATTGAGAGAGAGAGAGAATCAATAGTGTTTAGACAGAGAAGTGGAGTCTAAGTGTGTGATCAATAGAGAGCAGAGAGGAGAGATTAGCTGCTTTTCTCTCTCAAACTAACACTGACAAATTGGTGAATTGGTGTATCGGCCCTTGGGCTAAACGGATTGACCTGCTGTTTCCATGTTCTACCGTGTACTGTCAATAAAGATCTGTGTTCATTGTGGCTCTCAATGAAGAGAGTGAATGAAACACCGGAACAGAGAAAAAGGGAAAGGAAGCAAATTCAAGAAGTAGAAAGAGGGTGAAAAAGCTACATGTATCTTGGGTTCCCATGTAGCCTTGATCCTCACAAAATGTCCACACCTCTGTCTCATTAACACATTTGTGCACTCACATGTGCATCCTCGTGCACACTGTTATAAAACCATAATAACGTCTCCAGGAAAATTAATGGAAAGACAGATTAAAAACTAAGTGAGGAGAAACGGGCCACTGGTGTAGCTATTTGCAACTCATAAATCATTCTGACACACCCACGCGCATGTAGACACATGCATAGACACATACACACATACACACACGTACTGTAATTAACCACAGGCTATTTACTCTCTCCTGCTGTAAATTAGACATGCAGACACAGTTATTACATTAGGGGGATCTGCCATGCAGAATACTAACAGGAGGAGGAGGGGGCATACGTATACACAACAACCCACTCATACAAACATAAACACACGCGTACACACAAGAAAGAGGGTATGGAAGAATCATAGACTGACGGGAGTTAAAATGAAGCTGCGGCACAGAGAATAGGGGCCCCCAGCTCTTTGTTCCCTGCTGCATTTCATTATCTGAAACGCCAGCCAACACACACGACACACACACACAATGCACCTCCCCCTTCCCTAAAGCTGTCTGCCACCACTCCATGCACACTGCACAAAAAGAGCGAAAAATAGAGATACTGCGTCAGTGCCATTCACTGGCATCTGGACTCGGTTATGACAAAAATGTCTGCATGGTCATCCTGAGCCGATCGGCCGTCCCAAAAGATGCTGTGACTTTCACAGTTCCTTTCCATCTGAACTGGAAGAAAATACTATGCCATACATTTTATTTTAAGCACAATAGACGATGAGGACTTTATTAAAGCAAGTATTGATACGCTGTCTTGGGTGGCTTGTCTCCATTTAGTTCATCAGAAGTGTTTTTTTTTTTTTGTTCTGGCACTCCACCTCCTTCTGTTTGTGTGTGTGTATGTCCTCTGGTTCTCCCTACCTCCCTCACCCCTCTCTGTCCCTCTGTTTTCCCACGGTGATCGATAGCTCATTACAATCATTGACTGCAGCTCATCAGCACCTGTTAAGGTCTAGAGAGACAGAGAGAAGGTGCATGTGCATCTGAATGTGTGCTGTGTGACGCAAACCAATTGATACATAGAAAAGATCTGTCTGCAATGAGTCAGAGGTGAAGTTTGACATTTGAATGCTTATTTTCTGATTCACATTCATTGCTACCGGCATCTAGTTTGTTGTCGCTATATGGTCTGTGGTCTTGGGGAACATCTTATTATGCAACTCACGTGGGTACCATGGTTTGTTGCTATGGTGATTGCCAAGGGAGCCAGAGTATTATAGGTGTTTATCCTAGACAGGAGCAAGGCTACTCACCATCTATCAGGACACGCTTCAATTTACCACACGGTTTGGACCACACATTGAGATCAGCACAGTTTCAGAGGAACAAAGGGATACACACAGCATACAACACAGTCCAAAGTGGATGTGATTGTGTGGATTTTGTATTCAGATTTCTGAAGGAAGGACCTTGTACAAACACTCAGATCTTGGGTTAAAGCATCACTGCAGGGTTTGTTTTTTGAGAGGACAGACTGTGAGCAGAAAGAAGCAACCAGAGAAAAGAGGGAGACTCTGAGAGGCTATTAAAAAACTACAAATCATGGTCAAAGACAAGGAGAAATGTAAGACACAAAATAAAAGAGACAATAGTGGGACCTCAAGAAGTCCCCAATGGATTCAGTCATAGAATGTGGTCTACGAAAAGAGGAAAATTCAAGTAGGAGTGTGAAGTTTGACGGAAAGGGGATATAAATAAAGTGGATATAATGGAGGAGTGAAAAGAGAAAAAGTCTCTGAGCCCATGCATAAATTACACACATCATTTACATATTCATTATGTTTTGTGTACTAATGAGAGTATTTGCTTAATAGCTTCATCACCACTGGCAGCTTTTGTTAGACATGAGAGATTTTAAAAAATGAGAAAAAAAAAACAAAAACATGGGCACAAGGGTCATCTAGGTAAAGTGTTTGAGATCAGTGGTATACAACCAATATTTACAGATAATCTGATCAGTCATATTGCTATATGGTGGGTGTGTAAAGAAGCACATCCTGAAAAACACTCTTAGAGATGTGAAACGAAGCACACACGATGGGGGGCTGGTGAAAGTTAATTAAAACAACACACGCATTATCCAAACTCAGGGCTATCTTCGTCTTTCTCAGCTTGTCTCAGTGGAATAAGTAACTGCTGCAGTAATTACCTACAAGGCAGTAACTCAGAGCATTCCTTCAGGTGTCAAAAAAAACTCTCCCACATGACTACAAAGAGCGTATATTTGCAATATTCATTTAAGAAACTTGTGAAAGTTGTGCATGCATCAGCTAAGTAATGTATAAACATTTAATATACACAGAGGGTAAACGATTCAGAAACTGGGTGAATGAAGTGAGGGAAAGAGAGAGGGATGGTAACGTGGAGACAGGGGGAAGGGCAACAGAGGGATGAGCTACAAATGAGAGCGATGGCGGTGGCAGGTTGGCACAGTGCCATCCAGTCAGGACTTGAGCGGGGGCGGGCATGGGCATGGGCGAAGGGGCGAAGAGAATAAGAATGGAAGAAGAACAGAAACAGACTTCCATAGTGCTACCATGGTGCCACCTTGGCACAGGCACAATGGGGCGAAACAAACAGCTGAACGTGCAAAGAAAGATATAGAAAATATCAGCGGGCAGCGGAGGAAGAAGTGAACAAGATGCCAGGAGACCGAGGATGACTCAGATGTAGAAGGATGAAGGGAAGCGTAGAAGGATGGTGAAGAGTCAAATGGATCATATTGTGAAACCGTAAGATGTAACGCTGCGATGGCCATTGATCGTGAAGAAGATTCTGATGGAAAATCTCGCGCTCTGCCGGTTTTCAAAATTGCCTTTCTCTGTGTGCCAGCCAGTGGGCACCATGCCAGCCTGCAGTCTTGGCATACTCAAAGCGATCAAAGCCATTTGGTGTAGAATGATCTTAGTCGAGGCTGGGATAGGCTCCAGCACACCCGTGACCCCTGCGGGGACTAAGCGGTATAGAAGATGAATGAATGAATGATCTTAGTCGATGACAAGGGGATTCACCTCTGAGGATTTGCCGCTAACCACTATTTGTTTGCTTGGACAAAACCAAGGACTTGTGCCCAGGCAACGTTTGCCAGCAATTCGATGCCATCTCTGTAGGGGCAGCAAGGGCACGGGGAGAAAGGTGGCACTATGCCAAGCCAACATAACACACAAATTTGTAAACAGAAACCTCCATAAGGTGAACAGAACATTTTGGATGCTTTCATTGTTTTGGCAAAGGCACCCTCTCAAAGGAAAGACCAGAAACAGAGATGGCACCATGCCAAACGCACACTAGGAGGCATTCACAAGCTCCATGAGAAGCAGTACAAAGACATAGTTAATGGGTATACAAAACAGTAGCTGAAGGCTTGAACTAGAGCCACAAATGCGGTTGAAGTATGGGACATAAAACATTTTCTCAATGCCAACTCTGTTCAATGCCAACTACTGCACTGAAAGGAAGCTGCTGACCATTACATAGAATTATGACGAAGGATTGTACCATTCTGTTATGAGAGGAACAGCATCAGGAAAGAAGAGGAATACTGAGCAAAATAAAGAAAGGATATTGAAGATGAAATAAATGGGAATTTTGTGCTTAACAAAGTACAGTGGGAGTGGTTGGACAAGGATGATGAAGAGCCTCCTTCCTGCACATGCACACCTGGGATGTTCTTAAAGAGATAGCCCCGTAGAGTGCTGTGTGTGTTAACGGGAGGGATGTGTTGGCATCATTTCCAGGGTGTCAAGCTGTGTTTCTCTCTTGCCAGGGAGGGTGCTGCAGTCATCAGGGGCGGGCAACTGTCTGGGCATCTCATCTGCAGCTAATTAACAGCCACACACTAATTCTAACAGCCGATCATAATTAGCGATTTAATCGCTCGTCAACGCTTTTCTCCCTCCTTAAATTGTGCCTCCTATTTGGACACATGCGGATAAGCTAAGGAACGCCGAATCCCCCCTCCCTTCCTCCTCGTCCTTCTTTCCTTCATCCTCCAGACTCCAGTGGGATCTTAATTAAGCCTGGGCTTCATTATGCAAATGGAGTACAATAAATGACAGCAGAGGTGGAGCTGGATCCAGACTGAAGCGGAATGGTGGGAGGGGAGCACTGGAAGTGGAAAATGAAGAGATGTGGAAGGTTACTCTATATGATGCTGCTGTGTTACAACATTTTTATATTGTTGTAACATGAGTATCTTCTATGTACCACTATCACATGTGGTGTGAGAACCAACATTTCCTGCTGTGATGTGTCAACCCCACTACCACTGGAAAAACTTCTTTGAAGTTACACTGGATATACAGAATCTTGTCTCTCACTAAGAAAATTTATAAGTGAATGGTGACAATGAATCCTTTATTATCACCAGTTGGCTGTTGTTGTGGATACGAAGAAAGATGGCAGTGATAGGGAGAGAGAAAAGAGGCAGGCAGAAACACTGACAGTGGCAGCAGCATGGCAGCTAATGTCATCTCAGTTTAATCATCGCATGGGATCATGGGGTTCATGAAAATTCATTTGCATATCATTAAATGGAGAGAGGTTATTTGGTGTAGGCAGCCAAAATGGGATTGGATGAAGGAAAGAAAAAAATGGCAAATGGAGGGGCTCGTTATTAAACAGCAATGTTTTATAGTCCGCCAGCCGATTCATTTAATTTGGGCGTAATTAAAATGTGTCAGACTCAATCAATCATTCCAACAGGGATACTATCAATGTTTCAGTCTGAAAAAGACTAATCAGTGGATATGCAGTCGGACATTTTCCAATAACAGTCTAAGTGCTTCAGTCTACTGTGAGCTTGACCCATCACTCTTTTTTGTAATTTATCTGAAGGAGTGTATCACAACATCCATTTTGACTTCCATATATTGTGTCAAGACATGCCTATCTCTGACAGGTGGCGATGCCACCCTGCGTGTCAGTAAGAATATAGCTCACGCTGTCTTTTTGACCTTAGTAGTAAGCTGTCAGTTGTGTGTATGTGTGTGCATACATGCATTTCTCGTTTGCATAAGTGATATAATTAGACCACCCTTTCACATGCAGATCAGTTTGACAACATGGCAATCACTGTAACACACACATACAGCCATACGCACTCGACAAAACACGCTTACTGCCGTGACCACCCCAATATCATGGGGAGTCTGTTGTCTGTGAGCAGAGAGTGTAAAGATTAACATAATCCAGCTAATAAGTGTGAGTAATATTCACACAGTGGCGCGTGGCATAGACACTGTCCTGCTGATGCGTATTTGTATCTCATTATAGATGTAAAGCACTAAAGGGGGGCTGAAAAGGGGTGCAAGTATGGATGGGGGATGGTGAGAGGTCACCAGAAAAGAGTGGCCCTCAAAGAAGAAGAAAGAGAAAGCAAAGAATGATAATCAGTTTTTTTTGTTGTTTTTTTTTCTTTTTATAAAGTTACAGAAGCCAGTCTATAAAATACAATATTATAAGTACGGTCTGTGTAAAAACCAGACAAATGATAACACATATTTTTCTTTTTATTTACAGTACTAAAAAGGCAAAGAGAGTCAGTTTTTGCAGCAGATTGTAAGAATTATAAATAGAGTGTATTTGCTCTTGCAGGCTAGCTCTGCCAAATGATTGATTAGGATGGTGTGACGACCATTAAAAAGTCATTTAAAAGATGGATAGGGACCACATTTCCAAATAAAAACCACTTTATACCTGATGAAGTGCTGAACAAACTCTAATTCAAAGACATTTACTGATTATTCTCTGTATATGAGTGAGTGTAACGTGAGAAGCAGCCATGTACTATGTGTGGCTCTGGATCAGCTGTGCGGAGGATAGCAAAGCAATCGTCTGGATACAGTCAGGTAGTGGGTGGTGATACATTTTTAAAATTAGATTGTGCTGCTTAAAAGAAGCAACCTGATATTCATTTGAACAGAGCTGTAGTCTATCTACGTACATACGTAAGTACAGACAAATAAATGCCACAAACAGGTCTATGAATGCACGCTGATTTAAATGTATCTGTTAGCACAGCATCACTTTATCCAAAGAAGCAGAGCTGTGTCTAAATGTGTGAATGTATTTCAGCTCTGTCTCTTTAACTCAGGGCTCCACCACAGCAGCATGCTTTGGGATTCATGCATAAACATGAGCTGGCCTTTCAGCTCTCTCCTCACATAACCAATCTAAATCTAAATGAGCCCCCACTACAGATACACCAGCAGTCAATGACATTACACCCCCATATCCCCC